>MU676720.1:7701-22324 GCA_026770625.1 Nicotiana glauca | reverse complement strand
TTTAGCTTGAACAACTTAAGCCAATTAACTGATCCTTATATTAAAACAACAGTCTGATTAACAAATCAATCAATTATGAGTCTAATTTTATACAAGCTATACGTTAAACAAAATGCCATACATATGTGAAATAGAAACAGAAGAGGAAGATTTCATAAAACTAATTCAACTATATTTGTCATTTTCAATTCTTCAACATCACATTCATACAGACTCTTTCACAGTTCATACGAGATTAAACTGGACTAATTTCCAATTTTCACAGTTTTGTAATTTTCAAAACAATCTATAGTTAAAAGTCTATAATAACATTCCATTTATCAGTTCCTTACAACTTTAAACCTCAAAATAACACTAATTAAACAGTCCAGATTTATACAAATCTTCTCTAACAAACAGAAGTTAAAAATGAATTAAGTATAGTCTAAACAAAGAAGACTAAAACAAAATCTTCAAAAGTACCCTTATTCCATATTGTGAACTTGAAATTATAGTAGAATTTACAATGTGTACTTGGAAGCAAAGGAAATACATGAGAAGAAGAATTTCGGCTAAAGCAATACAGCAACATCAATTTCAGCAAATCAATAGAGTATTGACACAGCAACCAGATCAATTTAGCTCCAAAAAATGCCCAGAAATGACTCAGAAGTTCCATAATATCAACACAACAAGCAACAACACTCAATTTAATCCAAAATGACTCAATTGAACTCAAAACCCACTTGAAATCAACTCTAATGAACCTTTGAAACTTCAGTTGACAGAAACTAAGCTTAAAGACGTAATCCACTCCTAAAAATGGAAACTAACCTAAGGTTTTTTTTAATGAAACAGTAATTTTTTGGTTTTTCTACTGATTTTTTTTTTGAAGGTTTAAATTTCAAAATTTAGATCTGAAGGTTAAAGAGAAGCTTTTGGGGAAAATTTGGAGGCTGAAAACTTTGGGAAACTTTTCAGATTGTCAAAACTTTGTTAAACAAGGCATGTTGATGCCTTTTTATAGGCAAAGAATGGGGCAGAAGATTCTGGAAGTTTTTACCCATTTTCCCTCCTTTTTAATTTCAAATTTCGACTATTATACCCTAAATTAATGCCTTGTTATCCAAGTTATTGCATTAAAATGCAGAAAACTTACACTAAAACCCCCTTCTAGAAGGTCCTAGGGTATTCTTTTAACTTCACAATGCCTATACTACCCTTGCCTTTGCTTTGAATTTATCAATCTTAATAAAACTACCCTTTCCTATGCCTGAACTACCCTTTAAACTCCCTTACAATCACTGACCCAACCAGACCCCACAAACCTTTTACTTTAGTTAATATTCGACTATGGTTAACTAAGAGTCCCAATTATTCAACTATAACCAAATCTAAAATTAACAGAAATTATTTATCAATTAATTCTACTAAACAAAATTGATTCTAAGAACAATTAGCAATATTAACACAAATCTAATTACTTAGCTAATAAAACTATAGCCTATATTAGTAATCACTGAATCAAAACAAAAGTTTGAAAATCAATAGAACGGATTCGAACATGAACAGAATCAGAAATTAAACAAAAATTAAAACTAAATAGGAAACCACAAGAAGAGATAGCCATAGACAGCATGAACAAAAAGAACACAAAAACAAAAATAATAACAAAGAAAAGAAGAAGTAAGACGAAGGAAAGAAACTACTCACTATAGCCCTAGGATTCTGCCGCCCTTTTAAATTTAAAAATCAATCCGCTCCGGTGAGATTCGAGCACTTCTGATGATGGATTCGTCATGAAGGAGGTGAGGAGGTCATGTGACATCAATTTGATGAGGTTTGGAGCAATTAGGGTTTAGGCCGGATTTTTGATTTGAATATTCGACAAGTTCGGCTAGGATTTGAGACAAACTAAAGCCAGATACGGGGAGAGGAGGAAAAGAGGAATCTAGGGTGTTATTTTTGGAGCGATTAGAGGCGGCGTCGCCGTAGACGGCGGAGGTGGCGTCCAGAGTTTTGGAGATTCGGGGAAAAGGGCTGGGATTTGAGCCAGGGGATTTGGGGTTCGGAAAAAGGAGAACGTGGGGAAGATATGGTGTAATTTTTAGGGTGTTTGGACAACTGCCGCCGCCGCCGGCGATTTCTGGCCGGCGGCGATAGGGCGGAGATGGGGTGGAGTACGGTGAGGGTCAGAGACGGGAGGGGACGACGGCTGAGTACGAGGAAAGAATATCTGGTCTCTAGGGGTTTCAGACAATATTATCTAATATTGATACTAAACCTTGGCCATTGGATTGGAGTGATGGACGGCATGGATTGATCGACGCCAAAACGACGTCGTTTTGTCTAAAGGGAGATCAGTAGGGGCCGTTGGATGATAGGCGATGGACAGCTGAGATCAAACAACGTCAAAAAGACGTCATTTTGTATATAGGGGGGGCTGGACCGGGTAACTTTAATTGGGCTAGGCAAAATGGAACGGATTTTGGGGAATTTTTGGGCTTAAAACCAAAATTGGCCCAATTTACATAGCCTCCCTTTTTTTTATTTGCTTCCTTTCATTTCTTTTACTTATTTTTTCATTTTGTGTTTTTGTATTTTTATTTTCTGATTTTTTATAAAATGTTAAAATAAACTCACAATCAAATTAATACTAAAAATTAGAATTCCTAATTAAAGAAAAATGCAAACTAATACCAATTTGAACTAAAAATGCAAAATGGACCCTTTTTGTTATTTTCTTTACAAATTAATACTAATTGATACTAAAATTATGAAATTAAATCCCTAAATGCAAGTGCATATTTTTTTGTATTTTCATATGAATAAAAATGTAACCAATTAACACAAAATTCAACAAAATTCACAAAAATTGTAAAATAATAAAGAAATCATTTTATTTTGAAATTTTGGGAATAATTTGCTTATGGCAAAAATCACGTGCTCACACTAGATATGTGAGCCTTAGAGATAAAATAAAGTTAAGGAGAAAGCTATAATCAAACCGATAAGCAAGTTATTTGGGGCCCTAGGCTTGTCAATTTGGGGCCTCGAGGTTGATTTCGAGACTCGGTTACGAGCTATCAAGGGTGATCGGGGTAGGGCTAACAGTTACGAGATAGTTAAGGAAGGATCTTTATGGCCAATGACAAGCAATAATGAAGAACAAGTACGAAGATAATAAATAAGAGCAACAATATTGAGAGAGTATGTTAGAGAGAAAAGAGAGAGAGTTCTTATATATTTCGTGTGGAACAATTGGAGCAACAGTATTCTACCAAATGGTAAGGATCCCCTTTATATAGAAGGAAAATCCCAACATGGTAAAAAATACATTAATTGTAAGGATATGGAGATGAGACAACTAGACATGACACCCTGATTCAGGTTCGAAGTAGGCCGTCTAGGCTTTTTCAGACTTGGCTGTATGTCTTGGGAACTCTCCGTTTTTACCCTAGCCACGGTCAATATTGCCTCTAGGCCGAGCATCGACGAGCCTCAATGACGGAGACTCGACCGCAGCTTTGCAGCCTCGAGGCTTCGAGGAGATCTTCTGAAATGCCTTAATGATGAGAAATTGGACCTTCCAATTTTTCCGTATACAGATAGTCTCCATGTTTCCTAGAACAAAGAGATGGGAAACAATTTTGACATCCGACTCTTCGAACTTCCCACGATGACATCATATTGGTGATACAAGCCTCCGTGATTATCGAAACATTCCGTCAATTTTCTTCTCCAAGATTATTCAAAGAATTTAGGTTTCTCATTCTTTAAAGCCATAATGTTGCCGCCGATTCATCTCCCAATGACACATTAAATGCGCCTGCTGTTATGTTTTCCAAGGGCAATAATGGCGCCACCGGTTACGCTGCCTCCCTTTCTATAAATGGGAGCCTCTTGGGATCACCTTTTATTTAAAGTCTTCCCGTATCTATCCATTCTACCATTCTCACTATCTTTATTCTCTGTCGTTCACCATGTGTGAGGCCCATGGCCTCAAGATTGTATGGCGGTACTTTTATCACTCATGCTATGGTCTATCTCTTGGACCTTCTCTGGTCGAACAAGATTACGTTGCTTTGTTGTTGTTGTTGTTGTTGTCCCGAGATGACGAGATAGGGAGGTCGATCTCTTTTGTCTAGGGAATGTGTTTGGACTATTCACTACTGCTCATGAGAGTGTTCGGACTATACTCCGTTGCTCACCTTCCTCCCCGGCCTGGTACACTACACCCTATTTGATTTCCTTGGGGTGTGGTGGTACTATCTACTAACTGTTGTATCCCACGCAGGGGCAATGTCCCAAGAAATGGTTTTACAATAGTAGTACTGGCAAAGTTCATACTAGCCAAATTTTCACCCAGCCACTTCTTTGCTCCTTTTGGCTTCTCCTCCGTCATTTTGCTCTTCTCCATCGCTTTTCCCCTTTTACAGCTTCACTTTTGAAGATACCATTCTAGAGGGTCGGGATAAGATTTCTGAGGGGAAGGTGCTTGGAAGATATTGTCTTTGAGGTCATGCGCCCGAGGAGACGATATTCGAAAATGCTGCTGCCGAGGTCGGACTTTTGAGAGTAGGCTAGGCCCTTAGGCTTATACTATGTGTATTCTTTCGCTTCTTTGTTTTTGTGTAAGGACCCCTTGTGGGCTTTTGTAATCATACGTAAGGGCCCTTTGTTGGCTATTGTAACCAAACATTTATGAATATAAAGATATTTTATGGACTTTCGTCTTTGATGCTTGCCATATTCTTTTACATTTATGGAGATTCTGAATGTATTCCTCTGTTGACTATTGTCAATATCTAACCCGGGTGCGAGTATTCTTTCTGGCCTTTTGTCGATAAAATGGCACCTCTCAGAACCCTGTATTATTCCTCAGACAAAGCTTGAATTGGTCTGATAGACTCGGGCCGTCGGGACCCTTACCTTGGGTCATATGAAAATAATACCTCGAGCCTTGAAATTTTTTAGAGTGGTGTCCGAGTGGGTGTTAACTTTAGGCATATGGAAACTTGCTTTGAACTTAATGTATATAACCTTTAAAGGCATATGGAAACTTGCTTTGAACTTAATGTATATAACTTTAAGGCATTGTAGATAGGTCCTAGATGAGGGGTTGCCCAGATTTAGGCAATATCTTGAGGTCGAACCCTTATGGACGGAGCTCGAAATGCTTATTTTCTTCTTGAGATGAGCCTTCGGGACCGGGTACCATCTCGAATCCTGTAATGGTGCTAAAGGCTTCTTGGAGAATAACTTCCTTTTGGTAGAGGTCCTTGAGGTCGGGTACCACCTCGAGGCTGGAGATGATGCCATTGGCTTCTTAAAGCCTAGCTTCTTTTTAATGGAGGTCCTCGAAGTTGGGTACCACCTCGGGATTGGAGATGATGCCATTGGCTTCTTCAAGTCCAGCTTTTTTTTTATGGAGATCCTCGAGGTCGGGTACCACCTCGGGACTGGAGATGATGTTGTTGGCCTCTTAAAGCGTGGCTTCTTTATATATATAGGGTCGCTTCCGCTTCTTGGGAGATCCCACTATTTTAGATAGTTATCCTTCCGGTTCGGCGTTGAGCCTTTCATTACCTTAGCACTAAAGTATTTTTGCAGGTTCCTGCTTTAGTTCTCTAGTCTCGCCATAGCCATGACTGCTACCTCGGGGTCTGTCCGGCAGAGAGGGTAGAGTTCCGCTCCCGGTGCTCAGTATTAACGAGAGTTTACTTTGAAGATTACTTCTTTGATAGGAGAGGAGAACCTTGAGTTAGTGAGGAGAGACTGCGGATGGGGAGAGAAGGTAGCGTTACAGACATTTTCCCCGGATGAGGGCATCTCGGGTCATATTGATGGGTTCATGAATGTGTACACGTATCCTTTCACACTGGGGCCCCTTGATAGGGTTGTGCTCGACTTCTGTTCAAAGTATTGGGTTACCTTGGCACATATACACCCTTTTTTTGGCGAATAATGTTGATGATGAGGTTCTTTGCGGAGAAGGTGGGGCTTGAATTCATGCTCAGTCATCTAATTAGGATGTACTAGCCCTTTCACCACTGAGGTCTGCTAACTTTTAGGTGCCGGTCGACCACTCCCTTCGTTGATAATGATAAGGAAGATGGAGATCGGGAGTGGATTGTTCGGTTCGTCCGGGTCTGAAGGACTGACGTTATCCCTGTGGAACTTATGCCATTCCCCGAGGAATGGAACTATACACGTAAGTGGTGCATCTCGTGCCTTCTCAAATTTGTTTATGGTGAAGGCTAGTATCGTAACCGTGTTTCTTCCTTTTCTGTAGCGGTTTCATAGGTGCCAGACGATGTTCCTGATCTGCCTGGTTAGGTTCAGGAGTTGGTGACCCACTCGACTTGCAAGGAGCGCAAATGGCGAGCTTTGTCTCGGGGTAGATGGGAAGCAAAACGTCACTGTATGTGTTTGTACTACTTTTCCCTTCCCCTCCGTTCATTTGGAGAGACATTTTTCCTTTCTGCATATTAATCTTTTCGCCGTAGGTATCAGAGAGTCTTTTGAGGTGAGGTCGTGCTCCTCCGAAGAGGGGGAGGGGTTGCCAACTTTCGGGCTAAAAAATGACAGAAATAAGTGGGATATGCATTCACAGGGTGATGGCGCTCAGAGTAAGGCAAAATGGGGACGGGGCTTCGAGACGGAAATACCTCGGAGCTTGCCTCGCCCGAACTTCCTGGTTCTAGAAAGATGGTTTCTTCGAGCGACCATGCCTCGACCAGAGTCGATTTTTTTAGGGTTGAGGGGACTAGATTAACATATGTGCTCTTGGCCTTCGAGGAAGTCTGCCTTCTTCACTTCGCGGTGAGTTTCGACATAGGCCTTCTGAATCACGCGTCTTTCTTTACTTATCGAGTTTTCTTTTGAAGGCTTTTGACAGGCTCAGGTCTGAGCTGTTCAATCATGGAGGTAGTGTCTAGAAAGATCTAGATAAGTATATATCCCTTAGGCTCCTTTGCGAGGAAAAGGAATTCGATCTGGCACACTTGCCATATAAGGCATGTCGGAGCTTGAATTATGAGAGCTACTTGATGGAGTCAGGCCTTGATCCTATCTTGGGCTTATCGAGGGTAGTTGGGAAGGGGGATAACAGATAAAGATACAAATAAGCAAGGCTCTATGCGATCATTCTTGAGCTAAATGATGAAGAACAAACGAAGAAACAATAAAAAGCTAAGGTGACCTCGGGGTCGATGAACACTGATAACTTAGAAGAAAGAGGGAGAGAGAGATATTATTGTGTTATGGAGAAGTGGAGCAACATCAGCCCCATACAAGGAAGGGTGAGTCTCCCTTATATAGGCGAGGGGACTTGGTAAAGTAAACATATACTAATTACAAGGGTACAAAGATGGGACGGCCAGACGAAAGTCCTCTCAGTAGGCTATAGATAGACCGGCCCCGTCATGTGTAGCCATGTGCTTAACAGACCTCTTCTCTTATCCTGACCTCGGGCCCTGCTTCCTTCGATTCGGACCTCGATGAGCCTTGATACCGGGAACTCGATCGTGTCCTTCCACCCTCGGGGTCTCGGGGGGAAGGGGGAAAGGGCTTCCAAAATTGTCTTGATAGCAAAAATCAAGTCTTCTGATTTAATCGCGTACAGATAGTTTCTGTGTTTCTCATGACGAAGTGATGGGAAATGATTCTGACACTCGACTCCTCGAGCTCCTTTTGGCGATTCTATAATGGCGATTCAGATCGCAGCGCAACCTTCCATGATAGATGGTGTGTCTCATAGATCCCTGCTTGATCTCCTGTCATTTTTGCTCCTCAAGGCAAAAGTGTTGTCGTTGATTCGTTTTCTCAAGGAGGTAGTAATTACACTCGTCGGTCAATCTTTCAGAGCATCGATGACCGTGTCGTTTCCCCCTATAAATGAGTGCTTTTTGTGGCATTGCATCTTTCATCTCAACACTTCTGCTGGTATGGTATGTTTTACTTCTTCCTTCCCATCATCTTCTTTTGCCTTTGATTATCATGATGGGAGCTTTCTTTCTCAAGGCTGTTTGGAGGAGATCTTCCGGGCCGTGTCGAGGCCTTCTGCAGGGGTCTCCGCCTATTGAACATAAACATGTCATCCTAATATTGTTGTGGCGGGTATGCTGATACTGGAGATGAACTCTCAAGGGTGGATCGGGCGTCCGGGTTTCATCACATGTACATCCTCCCATTCCACAGCTTTAGGCGTAGATTTTTGTAAGCCTTTGAAATTTGTATGTAATGACCCTTCGGGGCTTTGTAATCGAACGCCGTGACCCCTCGGTGTCCATTGTATTTGAAAATTTCATAAATGAGAAACGAACTTTGTTGACCTCTACTTTCGAATTTGCTCTATTTCCGCATGTTTTCATGCCCTTCAAGGCTCTTCAAATGTATCCCTTTGTGTTGTTGATCGCTGATATTTAATCTCAACGTGAGTGTTTTCTTTGATTTCTTGCAGATCGATATGGGCCCTTTTTGTTCCCATTGTCGTCCTTCAAGACAATTCTAGGTCGACCTGATGGATTGGTGCTTGTAAGGGTCTCCCGAGCTATTCGGAGATCGCACGTTGAGTTTCAGGGCCTTCGGGAGCACTTCTCTGGATGTAGGTCGTCTTCGGGTATCCCGGAGCCCTTATTGATCTGGACATAGATGGCCTTTTGACCGCATGAGATAGATTTCTGCTTCTCCTTTGGCACTTGTTTGCTTTCATGCCCTTTGGGATCTTTAAATGCCTTCTATTGTTTACGGGCCATCGTAGCTTGCTGTGATAGCTCGTTCTGGTCTCCGGCTGATTGGCAAGGCTCTCCCCCACTTTCTTTTTTGTTGTACTTTAGCTTGATGAGGTACCGACCGGATAGGTTTGAGCTATCGGAGCCTCTGGTTCGTTTGGAGATCTTGCATCAAATTCTGGGGCTTTCAGGAATGATACCCCGGATGAAGGTCATCCTTTGGTGCCTCGGTGGGCTTGACGTGGATAACCCTTTTAGAGAGTGTAAGGTTGGCTTCCGTGTGAAGAGTTTGCCTATGTGCAGGGTGCTTCTTTGGGGCCTCATGGAGTTTTGAAGATTGGAGCTCCTGGGGCTTACTCCTCTGGAGAGGGAATCGCGATCCCTGGCGCACGCTCTGCTTGTCTCGAGCATGGAGATAATTCGCGTGGATCCTCGAGCTTAGTCATCTGTTAGAGGATGTTCTCCTGGGTCGGGTATTGACCCGTCAGTTCGTATCGAGGCCATTGGCTTCATGGAGCTTACATCTGGCAGGTGACTTCGCCGTTGCCTTTTGTATATAAGAGGGGTGGCTTCGGCCCTTTCGTGAGACTTCACCATTTATGGGTAGCTATTCTTCTGTTTCGGCATAGGGCTCTCTATCTTTTCAAAGTACGAGAAGCGCATGTGCTTCTTTACTTTGTTTTGTTAGTTTCGCTTCAGCCATGGCGACCACCTCAGAATCGGGGCAAGGGGCGGAGAACGCTGTTCCCAGCGCTGGAGAGTCGAAGAATTTCATTTTGGAGTCGGAGTCCTTGGTAAGAGAGGAACACCTGGAGATGGCGAGGCGATACTGTGGGTGGAGTGAGGGGATGACACTGCGGGTGCTTTTCCCTAGTGAAGGCATCGAGGACTCTGCTGATAGATTCTTTAGCGTGTACCTATACCCCTTTACATTTGGCCCTCTTGATAAGGTCATGCTCGATTTTTGCTTGAAGTATCGGGTTACCCTGGCACAGATACATCCGTCATTTTGGTGAACGGTGCAGATGATGAGATTTTTTGCAGAAAAAGTTAGACTTGAATTCATGCTCGATCATCTCATCAGGCTATATCAGCCTTTTCACCATCGAGGATTGCTTACCTTGAGGGGTCGCTCGCCCACGCCCTTCATTGTTGATGACGATGAAGGTGGAGATCGAGAGTGGTCCAATTGGTTTGTCCGAGTCAGGACGACCGATATCATTCCTGTGGAGTTTTTGCCATTCCCTAAAGGGTGGAATCATGCACGTAAGTGAGGCACTTTGCGTCTCCTTAAAATTTTGTTCACGGCCAAAATTATTCTAGTAATAAGTGTTATTTCCCTTGTTGCAGCAACTTCGTGGATGCCGGGCCAAGTTCATAATTTGCCCGGCTGGGTTCAGAGGCTGGTTTCCCGTTCGTCTTGTGACGAACGCAGGTGGTGAGCTATGCTTTGCATCAGGTGGGGAGTGGACCATCAAGGTACGTGCGTACGTTGCTTTTTCTCCTGTTGATATGTACTTGAGGTGTCATTTTCCCATCTCATCTATGTTGGGTCTCTATTTTTGTAGATATCGGGCAGTTCCTCGGGGTGAGGCAGCATTTTCTCGGAGAGGAGATGGAGTCGTTAGCTTCTGGGACGAGAAAAGGTAGTAGCAAGAGGGTCTGGGACCCATCATGTAAAGCAGCTTTTAGTGGAACTGGTCGGACGCGTGCTTCTGAAGGCGGGACATCGCCCAAGTCGGCTGTCCCCGGGGCACATATTTCTCAGCAAGCGGTTCCCTCGAGTGAGCATGTTATGCCCGGGGCCGGTTCTTCCGAAGTTGCAGGAGAAGTACCATCAGGGGCGTGTTCTGATCTGGAGGAAATCTGCCATCTTCACTTCGCAGTGAGTTAGTGCATATTTCTTTCATATCCCGTATCTTCCTCCTCTTATTGAATCTTCCCTGCGCATGCCTATGATAGGCTTAAGTCTGAGTTGTCTCGTCAAAAGGCCAAGTTCCAGAGGATTCGGAATGAGGGAGAATCCCTTAGGCTCCTTTGCAAGGAGAAGGAAGCTGAGCTACAGCATTGGCGATATGAGGCATATCTGAGCTCGAACTATGAGAGCTATTTGATGGGGCAGGTAACTTTCTGTAGTGTGTTCTTTGCTTCTTTTTAATTTTAAGGCTAACTTCTTCTTGCCATATTAGCTGCAGAAAAAGACAAAGGCCTTGGAGTACCTTAAAGGTGATATGAACCGTGTTAGGGCAGCTTGCGAGGAACTAAAGGGCTAAGTGCAGGCTCAAGCCTTAGAGGAGACGAGTGCCTCAGCTAGGATCCCTGCCTTTGAGGCCCAACTAAACTTGTCTCGTAGTAATGCCAAGGTTCAGGCGGATATGATCGAGAGACTGGAGTCTGACCTCTCGAAGGTCAGGGCTGAGATAATTGATGCCAGGTGGAAGCGGCACTGAGCCGAACCATGGCGGATCGCGAGATAGCGATTTGCAAAAAGGAGGCTGCTGATGCTCAATCTGAGTTGAGGCAAGCCCTTGATCGCGAGAAGAGGATCGAGGAGTATGTTCGCTGCTGTTCCCGGAAAGAAGTGTTCAAGGAAATTGGAGCGAGAGGCTTTGTTCTCTCGGAGGAATTAGCTCAAGCACGGACAAATGAGCGTGATGCTCGATCGCTCCTTGTGGGCGTCTCAGAGGGCGATCTTGACGGGTTGTAGCCCTTTGGCATAAAATATAGATTTTACCATTTTGTAACTTGGTTTCCAGCGCGTGCAGGGCGTGCCTGTAGGTGGAGAATGTTTTTGTCGTATGTAATGTAAGAAGAATTTTAAAGCATTATTCCTTTTGTACCTTTTTCTATCATTGCTCTTGATCACGTAGATTGGTTTGTGGAATTGGTCCCTGAGTCGTGCTATGGCTCGAACTCTAATTGGCCTTCCGGCTTTTCCCCGCCTGCATGGGCAGAGGGTGATGACCCTTTGTGCTCCTGGACCGAAGCGATTTTGTGGGCGTGTGGCCTGGAGATTTTTTGTGACCGTTGATAGCATCGTTTGGGCCGTGCTTTTAGGCGTATTGTGATTGAATTTCCCTCGGCTTCAGTCTCCGAGTCAGCATCCTGACTCGAGCTTATTTTACCCTCGAGCCCATTTGGGCTGGTGATAATGACTTTCATTCTCTGCCCTTGAGCGTTTGGCGATTTTTTGGGTCCAGTCTCCGAGTCGCATTGCGATTCGAGTCGTAATTGACTCTTAAATCTCATCTGAGTTCTTGGACACCGATGGTGGTGTTTCTGCTACTTGATCATTGAGACCTTTTAGTATGAGGCTCGGAGGCTTGCTTAACCGGCAACAATGGCACTTACGTTGTGTGGTCGTGGAGACCTTCTGATGTGAGGCCCGGAGGCTTTGCTTAGCCGGTCAATGGCACTTACGTTGTTCGGTCGTAGGGACCTTCTGATATGAGGCCCGAAGGCTTTGCTTAGCCGGCAACAATAGCACTCGTGTTGTTTGGTCATAGAGACCTTTTGATATGAGCCCGGAGTCTTTGATTAATTTAAAACTATTTTGGATCCGGTCTCTGAATCGGGTTACGATTTGAGCTCACTTTAATCCTCAAGTTGTCAATTTTCAGGTTGATGGTCGTAGAGACCTTTTGGTGTGAGGCCCAGAGGCTTTTTTTAGCCGATGACAAAGGCACTTATGCTGTTTGATGTGAGGCCTGGAGGCTTTTTGTAGGCTTTGTTTCCTCTCGTTAAGGTCTTATTGATTATTTTTCCTGGCCCATCATCGGTTCTAAAATAACCCCGATTTCAAGTCGTAGTCGGTGATGTTTTGAGCACCTCGGAAGGTTCATAGCCCATAGGTCGAGTAGATCGATGCTTTTGCCATTTTGGAGTCGACGTGGTCGGGACTCATTTGTTGCCTGTTGAGGGAAGCCCGTGTTTAACTGGTTCTTCCCGAAGTAGATTCGAAGGATTTTTTAGCAACAGTTGGGTATCCCAGAGTCGCATTTTTTAGATTATAGCAGTCGTTGCGACCTGAGTCGTGTGCATTTGGCTGGGGCATTTTTGATCTCGAGAGGTAGTTTTAGGTGTCTACGTCGAGGGTATGCCCTATAGGGATTCTTACAAATGCAACGTATAGCCTAAACTGCGGGATTTTTCATGCCTATTGAGGTCTTACAATTTGCCATGCCTGTTGAGGTCTTATAGTGTATTGAGAATAGATTTGGTTTTGCTAAGGTTGCCCGTTAGGGTCTTACAATTTTGGATTTTCTAGTGGGTGGCGATTGGCAACAGTCTCTAAGTCATCGAGTTCGCTTGAAGATAGCTTTTCATGATCTCGGAGCTATTTCAGGGGGCTTGATGAGCCCGGAGTTGTTTTTTGAGGGCTTGGTGAGCCCGGAGTTCCGACCCTGGGGTCGTGCAAGTTGTCGAATTTCTCATGTTGAGTCCCCGAGTATATCAGATCAGTCTAGGCTTAAATACCGCCTTTTGTAGACTTGGAGCCATATCGCGAGGGCTTCATGAGCCCAGAGTCCCGACCTTGGGGTCGCAGGGGTGCTGAATTGTTTAAGTCTTAGAGTGTTTCGGGACGTATTTGATGGAGAGGTTTTTCGCTGAGGATAAGCCGAAATATTTTTCTTTGAGGCGTCTAATACTTAAAGAAATATTCTTTATTTCCTGGCGAAAATACAAGTTGTAAATACATATTGTCCTGTTGCTGTGAGTCCGATCCACATGGGTGTGACTCCCCTGATTATCCGATGTGCTTGTATGATTCCATATTTGAAAATTTTAGGGGAGG
The DNA here is from genome assembly GCA_026770625.1 of Nicotiana glauca. Classification (NCBI taxonomy): domain Eukaryota; kingdom Viridiplantae; phylum Streptophyta; class Magnoliopsida; order Solanales; family Solanaceae; genus Nicotiana; species Nicotiana glauca. The sequence continues at coordinate 8,815 of MU676720.1, read as the reverse complement.
ATCATGAACCCGTCGGGTCCCTTTCCCGAGGATATGCACTTCTGCTAATAATCTTGTCAGCTAAACCTTCTTCCTGTTAGAAACGTGATCGAGGAAAGAATACCCCGCGAGCCCCGTGGTGGCCACGGATCCTTGAAGGGATCCAGAACTACTGAATGCTTTAGCTGGCTGGCTGCATACAGATTAGCAACAAGAAAGGAAAGGAAATGATAAAAGGAAGTTGCATTTCGTGGAGTAAGCCCCGCAGCAGTCGTCTTCCTCGTCCAGCCAGGCCTGGCCAAGGACGTGATTGTCCTTACCTTTTGACCTCATTTGAGGGCAACACCGTTCATGGGCATATGGAGAGGGATCTCCTCCTATCGCTTGTAGCTAGATATTTTGGCCTTGCGTCTGTCGCGGGGTTTTACAATTTTGGAGGAGCAGGATTGCATCCTGGACGATGCATTCGTTGTTGTATGTACAAAGATGTAACGACCCGACCGGTCGTTTTGAGCCCTAGTGCATCGTTCAGTAGTCTGAGGCCATGAGCAGCTTCATTTCAGGTATTATGACTCATGCGCATGGTCAGAATTTAAATTCAGGAAGATCAGAGTTAAATTTAAATGAAAATTCTCATTTGAGAAGCTTAAAGTTGAAAGAATGAACTAGGATTGGAATTTTGAGTAAACAACCTCGGAATCAGGATTTGAAGGTTCCAGGAGGTTCATGTGATAATTTCGGACTTGGGCGCATGCCCGGATTGGGTTTTGGATAAACCATGAGCGTTTTGGCGCCTATTGTGGAAGTTAACATTTTAGAAGGAATTTCTTAAGTTGGGCTTGGAGTGTATTTCAGTGTTATCGATGTCCGTTTGGGATTTCGAGTCTGGGAATAGCTCCGTATGGTGATTCTGGAGTTGGGAGCGCGATCGGAAGTGAATTCGGAGGTCCGTAGGTCCTTTTGGAGCAATTTGGCTAAAGTTAGAATTTGAAGCTTTTTGAGAAGTTTGACCGGAGGTTGACTTTTTGATATCGGGGTCGGAATCCAATTTCAAAAGTTGGAGTAGATCCGTAATGTCAAATATGACTTGTGTCCAAAATTTGAGGTCAATCGGACGTGATTTGATAGGTTTAAA
>MU676714.1:0-54691 GCA_026770625.1 Nicotiana glauca | reverse complement strand
GAGGATTTTGATGTTAACGATGGCGTTTTGATGATTCGAGCAAGTTTGAATAAGGGAATAGATCGTGTTTGTGCTGTTAGTTGAGGTCCCGGGGACCTCGGGGTAAATTCGGGTGGTTGAACGAGAGAATTTGAAGTTGGAAGTTTTGTTGGTTTTGTTGCAGCAGATATTTCCGCATCTGCGGAAGGGAGACCGCTGATGCGGCTTTGCGAAAGCGAAAAAAGATGCTCCGCAGGTGCGAAATGGTGAGGGTTCAGCAGTTTCCGCATAAGCGGAAGTATTGACCGCAGGAGCGGTATCGCGGGTGCGAGTTTTGGACCGCAGAAGCGGTCATGCCCCTTAAGCAAAAGTCCGCAAAAGCGGAAAGAGACCGCAGGAGCGGTAACCGTAGAAGCGATTGTGTGGCCGCAGAAGCGGACAGTTGCCTCAAGTGAAAGGTCCGCAAAAGCGGACGTTAACCGCATAAGCGGAAGCCGCAAAAGCGGTATTGAATCCGTAGAAGCGAAAATCGACCTGGGCAGAAGGGTTTTAATTGATATTTCATCCGCGAGCCTATGTTATTTTTCCTCCATTGTTGAGCGATTTTGGAGCTTGGGAGAGCTATTTGAAGAGGGATTCAAGGAGGAATGATTGGAGGTAAGTCTCATGGCCTAGAAACATCATCTAATTATGATTTTAACCTTTAAATTCATGGAAATTGGTTAAAAAGTGAAAAACTAGGGGTTGAGTTTTGATAACTCAAATTGGAATTTGATAGGTCATTCCAGCTCGGATTTAGAAAGTTCTTGGTATGTACGGACTCGTGGCGAGACGAGGAATCCATTAATGCGAGTTTTATAATTTTTCGAAAAGTGAGCCCGGGGCTCGGGTTTTGCTAGTTTCGNTGAGCGTGGGGTAGAGCACCATTTGGGATTGTGACTTGGTCCGTCCCGGTTGTTGATTTTACTGCGTATTTGACTGAAATTTCGCCATGTTTGGGGCCTTGTGCTGACTTGTAAAAATCCTTCGAGGATTGATATTGCTACATAGCATGATATTGCATATCATTTAAATTCAGTCCAAGGTTTAAATGCTGCTTTGCAAACACAGCCATAATTATAAGCGTTGAAAACTTAAATGATATTTTTAAATGTATTTCGGGCTGGAAACTTCTATTTTGTAAATGCCCAAGGGGCTTACTATATTATTTTCTGGACTGATTATAAAGTGACTTGAAACAGTGGTAACAATGACACTGTATGTTATACTTAAAACGGTGGTAACAATGACACTGTATGTTATACTTGAAACAGTGGTAACAATGACACTGTAATATATACTTGGAACAGTGGTAACAATGGCACTGTGTGATATAAATTGGTCAGGTAACAATGGCTGACCGGTCTGGTAACAATGACTGACCAAGATATTGCGCTTGGGCTGTAGGAGCCCCTCCGGAGTCTGCACACCCACAGTGAGCGCGGTATCTACCTGGCCAGGTGACAATGACTGGCCAGGATTTGATTGATGCCACGAGATGGCTTGACATTGCGCTTGGGCCGTAAGGGGCACCTCCCGGAGTCTGTACACATCCCCAGTGAGTGTCGTCGACGATAAATAAATGGAGTGGGCTGCACGCCGCAGCGGGTACTAGAGTGTACCGTCATATGCATTGCATTACACTCATGCATTTGTTCTTATTTTGTAATGTTGTCATGATATTTAGCACTTATACCATTGGCATCCATGCTATTTCTCGCACTGTGTACCAGATACCCTGGTGTTATTTGTAAATAGAGTGCTGTGCCCGAGGGGCTGACTTGTGTGCGGACTTGCACTACCTGATATCGCATTCATATGCCTACTGTTGGAAAAAGAGTATTTTCAAAAGAGATTTTAAACTGAGCTAGATGTTTTCTAAAGGATTTTCACGGCTTTACTGTTATTCTTAAAAAGGTTGTACTGTCCTATATAGCATGATGAAGTGTTCTTACGTGATTTCTTACCGCTCAGCTATTATTTACTCTTATTACCACTGAGTTGGAAGTACTCACTTTACTCCCTGCACCTCGCGTGCAGTTGCAGGTATTGTTCACCCGGTAGCGGGTTATTAGCTGATTGAAGACATACTAATGTAGCTGAGCAAGGTGACCGCCAGCGTCCGTGGCACCGCACTTCATCTTTAATTTCCAGATTTTATTTTGTATATATATAATATTGGACCTATAGTAGTGTTACCACTTTTTAGATGCTCGTGACTTGTGACACCCCGATCGGGTTGTGTGGGATTGTAGTCCAGATTATTATTGTTGTTAAGCTGTATCATTTTACTCATTTATGTTTAAATAATTTTAAAAGGAAGTGAATTGGGTTAGTTGGCTGGCCTTGTCTTCACGAGAGGCGCCATCACGACCAGTGTGGGTGTGGGTCGTGACAATAATTCTATTTTTTTAAAGAAAATATGATACATAAATCCTTAAACCTCTCTTTTTGGTCAAAAGAAAGTATATTTTCATCAAAAGAATATATTTTGTCATATCTAAACTTCTTGTTAATTGTGGAATTTGAAAGTTTTCATACATATAAAAAAGTTAGCCATGCTTCTTTAATTAGGATTTAATTAATTTAGAGCAAATGGTCCACATAATTGGCATGTTCATCATTCAAATAATGCATATATACATGATAAAGTGTCATTTGGGGTTGAAAACCCGCTTGGACATTTAGGTAAGGTTAACTAATGGATTTAATACATCTCGGGTATTAAATCACCTAAGGTTAAAATAATGCATTCTCTTAAAAGGGATTTGGTTTAGCTCTATCCTAGGCTGACTAAGAGCGGATTTTTCTAGACTGGTCTTCTCCCAAGCAGACAACATGAAAGTGGAGAGCCCGTGACTGTCGACTGCACTGCTGATCGACTTACCCCTGCACTTTTCCCTAAAAGGTATTTTTTGAAACGTGCACGGCCGCAAACCACGTAACCGCTAGGTTTGTGCTTTGTGTGAATTTTTCACAAGTGGAGGAAGTGAAACGGAATAACAAATTATATAAAGTAATAAGAATAGACGAACAATTCTTATAAAGCAGTTTATCACACAGAGGCAATTCAAATAAGCATCGTAAACAATTAAAAAACACACAAATTAATTTTTATTATTAACCTAAGTTTGTTGTTGTTTAGAACGTAGAATCCCCAGCAGAGTCGCCATGCTATTATACCCAATTTTAACACGGGTCAAACTAGAGTATAATATATTGGTAATTATGAAGGTTTAATTAATAAAAGAGAGTTTCCACCTAATTATTTTAACGGTGAATTAGGACACCAACTTTAACAAAGTAATGCTTAAAGTTAACTTCATTTTTATGGTCTGCCTAACCTTAAGATTATGAATATGGGTTCTAATTAATCCTATAGGGAAGGTTATTATGGTACCATATATGATCCGTTAATAACGATTACCGACCAAACTTGGGTTAATTGACTAAGGCTAAGTGGTTGCGTTAAAGTATAAGCTAGTGTTTAAAAGAATTGATTTGTATTATAGATGAGAATATATATAAGAGAAATATAAATTAAGAATAGTTTGAATCGAGACAACAATTTTTAAGTCATATATCGCTAAAGAAATTATTTTTTGGAATTAGCAATTTGACATAGAATGAAGCGAGTTTTGAAAACCAATTTTTCAACACGTGAACTTAGGATGATAAATAGGTTCTTCGAAAATAAATAGAATTAAATGCGTTGGTCCATTTGAATTCAACAAATAGGTAGTATATAATTGAATACCTTCTAAGATAAAGTTAGATTCAAAGACTGAGGTAAATAAAATATGATTCTAAAATTAATAATAGGCAACGTCCTGGGTGTTAGCATAGTTACTGGTTTGATTTTCAATTGAAGTAATACTAAATAGCAATGCAAAGTTAATTGGAAGTTGACAGTAATAAACACATAATTATAATCAAAAGCAGAATAATAATGATAGTTAACTCCGTTTCCGGGGAGACCAAAGTTAACTTTGGCATTTTTATTGTTCGTATACAGCCCAAATGGTCAAGACGGCGAAAGAAACACAGTAACATGAACGCATCAAGGACGGCTTCGTGGTGAAGAGTCTCACATTGAGGCTCGAAATTAATCCAAGGTGTACATGTAAAGAAACAGATAGAAGATGCGATTAGAGGAGCAATTTCATAATGAACTGTAGTAAAATCTAACCAAATTGAGAAATCTATACAAAACTTGCACTAACTCAGGAGAAAAAGCCAACAGACTTGCAGTGCTTAATAAAATCCTAAAAAAAATGCTACTTGACATGTATATATATACAGTTTTAAACTGCTTTAACAGAGCCATTTGGCTTATGCGAAAATCAATATACTCAAACTCCAAATGTTATATTCTATGACAGTATTGTTGCACCTTGGTGTCACTTTAAATTAAGTAGAGAAATCAACTAAATTCTTCAGTGATAAACTTTATGAATAAGAAACTACATGATTCAAAACTTTATGATTAAGAAAACTGAGTACCATCTCTATAATAACATTCTAAAATTAGAGGCAACAGTCTTCTAATAGATAAAGAAACTAAAGTTATTTTTATTATCGATTAATTAAACCAAATTGTCGTCCTATAGTCAAGGTTTCTAGCGAACTAGAATATCAAATCACACTTTCGTTTTTAGATAACATTTTCAGATTAAAACAAAAGGAAACATGGCAGAATAATGCAATTTTTGGATTGTCACGACCTATTTCCATAATAGGTTATGAGGACGCCCGACACCGTTACCAGGCAAGCCACTGCGGAACATTTCTAACATCTTATGTTGATTTTATCAGGATTTAAGTGAAATAACCATTCCAATTTGGATTTAAGACTAAAAGAGATAGATACTGTGGGCAACATAATATTACAAATCCCAAAGAATAAGTCTACTAATGCGTGTGTGTGCCAAGACCTAGTGTCATAAGTACGAGCATCTAGTAGAATATACAAAGATCATCTATATCCCACTGTCTAAGATAAAGAAAGACAGCAAAAGGTAAAGGAAGACTTCATCCGGCAGCTGAGCGGCATAGGAAGGGAAGCAGCTCACCGTGGAAGTCTCTGCCACAAACTCAAGGGCGCGGACCAGATCGGTAACCAGATGTATCAGCCTCAGATCTTGTACAATTAAGTACAGAAGAGTAGTATGAGTACACAAACAATATGTAACCAATAAGTATCCCGTCTAATCTCGAATAAGTAGAGATGAGAGGTCGACTTGATACCTACTAGGGTCAAGATAATATAATAATAATGTGCTATATAAAGCATGAAGATTTCTATTATGATGAAAAACCATAATCATGTCCTTGACCATATTTGAGTTACTATTTCCCTTTTACATACTTAGCAAGTAATCATGTCATGATTAAGCTTTAGCATATATATATATCATGCGCAATCATGCCGAGGTCGATGGCTCCAACGAAAAATAAATTGTGCACTGCCGAGGGTCGAACGGCCCGTACCATAGATGCATCTATTTTCACCGAGGCGATCAGCTCGATCCATAATTAATAAGAAAACATCAAGAATACACACAATGGCTCATTTATATACAAGAAAACTTTGACACAGGTTCAACAAGTTCATATGTTCACTTTTCATTTCTCTCAAGTCTCTAGCATATCATAAATGATCATATAGGCAATTTAAATAAAAGATAACTCCAAATTAGGCATGATGTGGGTCCTACACTACCCAAGAAATTAACATCATAGTAGCTACGCACGGACTCTCGTCACCTAGTACATATGTAGCCCCGCATTTAGCATCAAATTCTCATTTATTAATCTTGTGGGGACAATTCCCTCTTACAAGGTTAGAAAGGAGACTCACCTCGCTCCAAAGCGCACTTTCAATATTAAAAACAAGTCCAAGCCCTCAAGTAGGAGCCAAATGATCACAAACTAGTTAAAGGAAGTAAGAACTAGTCAATATAAGTTTACATGATCGAATTCTAGCTATTTAATCCGTTTCCCAACCCTGTTCACAAGTTTCCTAAATTCCGACCCCGGGCCCACGTGCCCGGATTCCGAGATTTTTCAAATGAAGTTGTTCTCTACAACCTAAGGATCAATAATATATCATCTCTAGTTCATTACATGGCAAATTACATGCTTAAATCTTAGTTTTATTAAAACCCTAGGTCTAGCTCTAACCCTTGATTTTTACTTAGTTTTTAGTGTTTAATCTATCTAATGTTCATGTAATTAAACTAAGAATGGAGGGAGATTACTTACCTTACAATACTATGTTGAAATCCTCTCTTTGGAAGCACCCAAATCGCCCAAGTGTGAAGTAGTGAATGAAATAAATGACCATGAGCTCGAATTAAAATAGCTCACTGCCCAGCTGTTTCCGCTTCTGCGGTTCGGGGACCGCATCTGTGATCTCACTCCTGTGGAAAGGAGGCCGCATTTGCGGCTCTAGGATTTAAGCTACTGGACCGCTTCTGCGGTCTGAAGGGCGCTTCTGCGATTTCTGGACCGCTTCTGTGGTTTTCCCTGGGCCCGCCCTTGGCCGCTTCTGCGACATATTGGCCGCATCTACGGTCTTAGAACCGCAGATGCGGTTATGACAGAAGCAGCAGTTCAGCCTTTTCTTCCATTTTTAACTTCACTCGAGCCTCGATCATTTGACGCTCGGGGCTTCCGAGCCCCGCCCGAACATACTGACAAGTATGAAATTACGAGACGGACCTACTCGAACCCTGGGATCACTCAAAGCCACACAAAATCTAGGAATCACGTCCTAAAACCAAATGAATCAAACTATTAAACTTCAAGTTCTTAATTCTCTTCTAACGGGTCAAAATGCCCTTAAACTACTCGGATTGACACCAAATTTTACGGGTAAGTCTTAACTGATATTTCGGACCTGTACCAAGTTTCGGAACCAAAATCCGAGCCCAGTGCCTAGGAAGTCAATGAATACTTAGTTTCTTTAATCCTTTAAAACTTCAATTTAACAATTTCACATAAAAATTCATTACTCGGGCTAGGGACCTCGGAATTCGATTCCGGACATACGCCCAGGTCCCATATTTTTCCACGGACCCTTCGGAACTGTCAAATTACGAATCTGGGTCTGTTTACCAAGAAAGTTGACCGAAGTCAAACTTGGCCTTTTAAGAAAATCTTAAAGAGCAAAGGGACATATTCTACTCAAAACTCTTCCAACTCCCGAACCAACCGTCCCCGCAAGTTATAAATTAGCTAAAACAAGTGCGGGAGGTTTTATTTAAGGAAATGGAATTCTAAAATGAAAAACGACCGGTGGGGTCGTTACATGGATCATCTCAATATTTTAATTATTCATAACCAAATAGTGTCTCAGCCAAATATTTTAATTATTTAGCTTAGGCATGAAAAATAAATTAAGACAGACTTTAGACATGGTATCTATACTTTCTGATGTATTTGATAAAATTAAAGAAAATAAAGTATTATATTTTTTGTACAAATACTTAATCGAACAACATGTTTATATTTTTATAAAAATATTCTGTTAGAATGGAATTAGCCTAAAAGAACATAATTATGACTTAAATGGAAATCCCTAGAAGATAGCTTATAATATTTCAAAATAACAAAACCCATAATCAATAATTCATCTTCGATAATAGACCAAACCAAACAAAAATCTGCAAAAGCACTTATTTTCATGACATCTAAAACACAAACAACTAAATAAATCTTAAGGCAAACCAAATTATAAACACGCTTTGAAGATTATCAGATTCGAAAGAAAAAAATAAAATAAAGAAGAAAACACCGACCTAATTTGGAGTAGTGAACAAGGACTTTGAGGGCTCAGATCTACCACTCCTCAGTTGTCGATAATGTAGAAATGGAGACTAAACATTGAGAAGTCTTTCGGAGATTGTAAAGCTTGATATTAACAGAGTATGAACTGAATTTTTTTTTCGGATTCCAAAAGAATGCCCCCTTTGGCTAACTTTTGAGAGGTATTTATAGGCGATAAAAATTTAGGGTTTCTGAAGAGCGGGAACTTAAAATTTTGAATTTGAAATTTTGGTCAAAACTCTATTTGAATCCAAATGTTGGAGGTTTGGACGGACTTCATCTTCACGTGATGCTTCAGGCCATGCCTGAAATGGTGAAATTTGGTCTGCTCCTTGAAGATTCACCACAAAAAGAGAGATAAAAGAAAACATCAAGACAAAAATATAAGATAGAGGGAAATGACACATGCACAAAAAAGATCTAGCATATTTTGATAAAGAGGATGAAGAAGATTGTATTTTGTTCATAAGAGGAAAGGAGAGGAAGGGTGGGGGCTGACAAGTCTTGGAAGAAAAAAATGGGACCTAATTTATTTCTAGGTTTTGGTTAAGTGAGAAAAGAGAGTAGTTGGGCTGCTGAACTAAGATTTGGACGTTTGGGCTTCAGCTATTTTAGAACAAAATGGGCTTACTTATTTGATGGCTTGAGAAAGAACAATTAGTCTTAGAAAAAAAAAATCCAACATGTTATTTATTTGGGCTATAAAATTGGTCTGAAAAACAAAAAAAAATTTGGGCTCCTAATTGGTCAAATTTTATGGCCTTTTTCCATTCTTCAAATTAATTTGTTTGAGCTTCTATTTAGATAAAATATTTTAATAATCATATTATATAATACTAGATAATATTAACATATGAAAATATCCCTTATACTAATATAAGTATAAAATTATAACATTCTTGGAACAAATAGTTATAAAATATTGGATTAAAAAAATATTACTATTTTACTAAATAAAGAAGAATGATATGCTTTTTCACAAAAGGCGATAAGAAATAATAATAATAATAATAATAATAATAATAATAATAATAATAATAATAATAATAATAATAATAATAATAATAATAATAATAATAATAATAATAATAATAATAATAATAATAATAATAATAATAATAATAATAATAATAATAATAATAATAATAATAATAATAATAATAATAATAATAATAATAATAATAATAATAATAATAATAATAATAATAATAATAATAATAATAATAATAATAATAATAATAATAATAATAATAATAATAATAATAATAATAATAATAATAATAATAATAATAATAATAATAATAATAATAATAATAATAATAATAATAATAATAATAATAATAATAATAATAATAATAATAATAATAATAATAATAATAATAATAATAATAATAATAATAATAATAATAATAATAATAATAATAATAATAATAATAATAATAATAATAATAATAATAATAATAATAATAATAATAATAATAATAATAATAATAATAATAATAATAATAATAATAATAATAATAATAATAATAATAATAATAATAATAATAATAATAATAATAATAATAATAATAATAATAATAATAATAATAATAATAATAATAATAATAATAATAATAATAATAATAATAATAATAATAATAATAATAATAATAATAATAATAATAATAATAATAATAATAATAATAATAATAATAATAATAATAATAATAATAATAATAATAATAATAATAATAATAATAATAATAATAATAATAATAATAATAATAATAATAATAATAATAATAATAATAATAATAATAATAATAATAATAATAATAATAATAATAATAATAATAATAATAATAATAATAATAATAATAATAATAATAATAATAATAATAATAATAATAATAATAATAATAACAACAACAACAACAACAACAAACAACAACAACAACAAACAACAACATGTATAGTAAGAGTTTTAATAATAATAACATATAGGCATAATTTGTATTAAAATAAATAGTAGAATAACTACCTTATATTATTAGTGATATTAGAAGCTAAAAATAATAATTTGGAAGAAATGAGAAACAAAATTGGATGTCAACATACCGTTGTGGTGTACTCATGCCCTTTCCTGCATATGTTTTCCGTGTGCAGATCCAGGTATATTGACTCAGTCATATTGTTAGCGAGGCGAGGCGATCTCTAGAGACTTTGAGGTAAACTTATTGTGTCCGCAGACCGAGGAGTCCCTATCTACCCTCTCTTTTAGTTATAGCCTTTCTGTAGTTTTTCATTTGTTTAGACACTCTGGAGTTAGAACAAAATGTAGTTATTTCACAACTTGTGATTTCATGAGATTTCGGGTTTTGAAAAATATAGTTTCAGTTTGAGAGTTTGTAATGTATATGCCGAGCGGCATCTTAGACGCTTTATTATGTTATTCCGCAGTTTTTGGCTAGTTTTATTCTGTTGTTTCTTTTTCCGCAATTTGTTAGGCTTACCTAGTTGTAGAGACTAGGTGCCGTCACGATAGTTCACGGAGGGTGAGCTGAGGTCGTGACATTTTCAGACCTTAAAAAACACCTCAAAAAAAGCTCAGCCTTACTGTTCCATTGGTAGCTGATCAATCTTTTCTGATTTCGACTTAAATTAGAATAAATTTTTCCTTTGAAATTTCTGGGTTTCTTGAGTTGAAAGATTGTTTGAGGTTGAAGATATGATACTGTTGTTCATTGCTACTAGTTTCATTGGTTTTCTATTTTTCTTTTGTTGTTTCCTTGAAGATTCACGGCCTTGTTTCTTATTCTTTGTAACCAGGAATATCTTGAGCTTTGAATGATGAGTGAAATGCAAGCCTGTTTTGAAGAGTGTACTACTGATGTGGAGTTTAAGATTCGTGTTTAAATTTCAGCTTCTTTTTTATGTTTTTTCAAGTCATTTGACTCTTGTTCTTTAGCTTATTCCTCTCTAGCTTCTACCTAAATACATTAAATTTGTTATGTTGTCCGGAGGCTTAGTATTGAAAGTGCTGAATAGTATCTCTTTCATGTGTTGAATTTCAGTCTAAATTGTTTAGCTTAAAATGTTGAATTTCAGTTTGCTTTTACATGTGTTTTAAGTTATTTAACTGTTCAGTTCTCTCAGTTTTTTACAAAGTATCTTGGATCTGTTTTGACAGTCAATAGTTTTTTTCAATGGGGATTTTCATGTGTGAATGTCCGAATTAGATCATTTTCGTATTGATTTCAAGTTGGTAAACAGCTCCATCAGTTTGTCTGGTTGTATATTAAGAAATGTTGACTAATATATTAAGCATAAAATGCAGTATTTGGTTGCTAAGTGTATTCAGTTTAAATCATCACCAATCTCAGCATGGTTAAAATGATTGTATAGCTGGGTTTAAGGTGATTTATGAATAATATAAGGTTCAATCTTATTTTTGTTATTACTAAATGCATAATAATAAGTTAATACACATCATGTTAGGCGTTTAGCATTTCATTTCTTTTAGGATCTGTGCAAGTTTAAGCTTCAGCAGGCTTAATGCTGAAATTTGTTCTTTAAAAGTAATTGGGTCGAGCGATGGCCCAAATAAGGCGGCCAAGCCAAAAACAGGCCCCCCTTTGTTTCCATCCTCCTTTGTCGTCATGCTTGGGCACAATTTCGAGACTACTTGGCACTATTTTTTTTTTAGTGTTGCTCTTAATAATATAATGGGCCTTCTGCTGGCCCAATTTTTTTAATTAAAGGTCTAGCTTATCTTCCAATGCACACTTATAACTAGTAGCCTTATATTGAACCTCGAATTAGTTTTAATACGAACATCCGTAGTTTGCGTTAGTTGAGTACAATATTTTGAAATAAATTGAGGCGTGTCATCCACAAATGAATTTTATAATTTATTGTAAAGATCCGACCGGTCGTTTTGAGCTCTAGCGCATCGTTCAGCGGTTTGATGCCATGAGCAGCTTCATTTCAAGCATTATGACTTGTACGCGTGGTCAGAATTAAATTTCGGGAAGTCCGAAGTTGATTTGGAAAGAGAATTCTCACTTCGAAAGCTTAAAGTTGGAAGAATTAACTAGGATTGGAATTTTGAGTAAACGACCTCGGAATCGGGAATCTGAAGGTTCCAGCAGGTTCGTATGATGATTTCAGACTTGGGCGTATGCCCGGTTCGGGTTTTGGATGACCCGGGAGCGTTTTGGCGCCTATTGTGGAAGTTAGCATTTTGGAGAAATTTCATAAGTTTGGCTTGAAGTGCATTTCAGTATTATCGATGTCCGTTTGGGATTTCGAGTCTTGGAATAGTTCTGTATGGTAATTCGGGAGCTGGGAGCGCGACCGGAAGTGAATTCGGAGGTTCGTAGGTCATTTTGGAGTCATTTGGCTAAAGATAGAAGTTGAAGGTTTTTAAAGAGTTTGACCGGAAGTTGACTTTTTGATATCGGGGTCAGATTTTGATTCTGGAAGTTTTAGTAGATCCGTAATGCCAAATATGACGTGTGTGAAAAATTTGAAGTCAATCGAACGTGGTTTGACGGGTTTCATCATCGAATGTAGAAGTTTGAAATTTCAAAGTTCATAAAGCTTGAATTGGAGTGTGATTCATGATTTCGACGTTGTTTGATGTGATTTGAGGCCTCGAGCGAGTTCGTATCATATTTTGGGACATGTTGATATAATTGGTTAAGGTCCCGAGGGACTCGGGTGAATTTCGGAAGGTTAACGGAATGGATTTCGGACAAAGAAAGCCGCAGAAATTTTTGTTGCAGAAGTTGTTTCGCCAGAAAATTGCTGAGGCAAGGAGTCGATTTTGGAAGCTCATATCTTACAATCTGTAAAGAATCTGCAAATTTGCAAAACATAAAAGCTGTAGCTCTTGAATTCTAGTTTCTAGAAAGATAAACTATTTATTATTTGGATATTTGTAAATAAAGTTATGATTGATTGAACAAAGGCTAGTAAAGCTGTTTTTGAGATTTCCCCAGAAATTTTTTATGCGAGGAATCTGAGAATGTGCAAAACATGAAAGTTGTAGCCCTTGCATTCTAGTGTTCAGAACATTAAACAGTTCATCATTTTGATATTTGTACAGAAAGTTATGATTAATTGAATAAGGGCAGGTAAAGTTGTTTCTAGTAGACTTTTAGTGACGACGTTTAGTGACGAAAATGGCCTTTAGTGACGGATGGGCAGAAACATTTAATCACAAAGATCAGTCACTTTGCCATTTCGTTTTTGTAATTTTTGGAGCTCGGCTCTTGGGCGATTTTGGGCGATTTTTGGAGCTTTTGAAGAGGGGGTTCCGTCATTCACCATGAGGTAAGTAATTTATGCTAGTTTTGAATTAAATACAAGGATTATATTTGGATTTAGACATGAAAATTGGTAGAAAACTTGGCGTTTGAGGGAAAACCTAAAAGATTATTATTCTTAAATTTTGACCACGATTTTGAGCATGGAATTAAGAGAAAATCATATATTTGAGTTCGTGAGTTCATTGGGTAAACTTTATCTTCAAAAAATTTCGGATTCTGAGCACGTGGGCCCGAGGTCGTTTTTGTCAACTTTTCGATCGGGGTTAGGAATTGTTATAAATTGGATTATAATGAGTACCTTAGCATATATTAATGGATTTACATAATTATTGGCTAGTTTTGAAGCGTTGTGCATCGATAAGAGTCTTCAGAAGGGCGTGGATTGCCGGTTATGGATCTTTGGAGCGAGTTGAGTCTCCTTTCTAACCTTGTAAGAGGGAATTATCCCCATAGGTGAAATAATTCAGTATGTTCTCCTATTTTTGGGGGTTACATATGCACGAGGTGACGAGAGTCCGTACGTAGCTACTATTATGCTATTGTCCGGGTAGTCTAGACCCAAGAGCATGTTATACTTGGATTATTTGTGAACTTATTGACAGCTTGAATTGCTTAAATCATATTGAACTAGTAAATAAATTTCTAAAAGGATTAAACTTTATTTTTCTTAAATGGTTAAAAGAGGATGTACTTTCTTTGGCTAATTGCTCCGCGTGGACTCGTGATTGACTGTCTGTGTGTGTTTAAATTTTGGAGCGGGGCGAACGCCTCAGCAGATTAAATAGATACATCTATGGTTCACGCCGTTCGACCCTCGGCAGTGCACAGTTTATATTTCTGTTGGAGCGGGTCGTCGACCTCGGCATGATTTACGCATGCTTGTATTGCTTCCTTAAACTTACTAAAGTTGTTGTTGCATCTTCATGGCTTGAGAATATTTGGATAATAAAGAAAAAGCAAATTTGAAAATTTTCTATAAAAGAAATAATTGTTTACTTGTTTCCTTCTATTGGATTAAAACCATATTTATAGAAATCCACGATTGAACGTATTATAGACATCATTATTGGACCACTAGTAAGTGTCGAAGTCGATCATCTCGTCTCTTCTTCTTCAAGATTAGACGGGATACTTATTGGGTACACATTGTTTTCGTACTCATACTACACTTCTATGCATTTTTGTTGCACAGGCATATGCATCCCTAGTGGCCTACTGGGCATAGCAGCACGGATGATACGGAGACTTAGGTGAGCTGCACTTCTCGAGGCGATTCACAGCCAGTAGAGTCTCTTTCAGTTTTTTGTATTTATTTCTATCCAATATTGTATTTCGGATGGTTGTTGTATATTATTTCTTAAAAATTGCTCATGCACTTGTGACACCGGGTTCTGGGAGGATTTTTTTGGGATTATTAAATGTTAAGTTTTGTTTAAATTTCACGGTTGTTTCCGAAATTTTTATTATTCGTTATTTAATGTATAAAAAAATGATTTTACACAATACGAAAATTGGAATTTAATTAAGTATTTCAGTTGGCTTGCCTGACAGCAGTATCCGGCGCCACCCCGACCCTTAGTGGATTTTGGGTCGTGACAACATGGTATCAAAGTACTAGGTTTCAGCTGGTCTCAGGAGTCATGAGCAAGTCTAGTAGAGTCTCGCGGATCGGTACGGAGATGTCTGTGCTTATCCTCGGGAGGCTGCAGGACTGTTAGAAGCTTCTTGATTCCTTATCGTGCGATTTGAATATTGTGAGGCTTATGCCCTTGTTCCCTTCCTACTCAATATTATGCGACGCAAAGCGCTTGTTATAAATCGAGAATTGAAGAAACGTAATGGTACTATAAATCTGGTGCGGGACGTTTCTCCCGGTATAGTTGAATGGACTATTATCGTCGCCTCGTCGAAGGATATTTTATTGTTTTAGCTCAGTAACAGTACTTCTGAGAGCTCTGAGGATAGGCACAAGTTGACGTGATACTTATGAACGATTATTCCGCAGTATTGATATAATGGTAGGATGTTTGCCTACGTTTTGGGGCAGTGTATGACTTGAAGGGAGGTTTACTTAGTGCATGATCTAGAGATTCGGTATTTTATTCCGGCAAGGGAAAGGCAATCGGCTGAGAATGTTCAGGTTTGGGTTGATGGGGCAACAAGACTTGGTGTCTTTGAGCGTGGTGGAATTTCCATCTGTGATGTAGTGTCGTCGTCCTCAATTGTATGTGTTAAGCTCGTCGGTGTGATGGTGTTAGGCAATTCGCCTTAGGAGCAGGTTAATGCAGGTAAGTATTGAACAAGCGATTGTTAGATATCGCGGGGTGCGGCGGTGCAAGATTGAATCGGTGTTCCTAATGTTAACGACTCGAGAAAGATGATCTTCAGAAAGGCTTAAAGTTAGTAGCGGTTTTGGGTTCAAGTGCTACGAATATAGATTTTATTTAAGGCATCAACTGAGCAGCAAAGGATAAGGAAAGACATGTGGGAAGTGTCAGGAAGTGGCTAAAATTTCTAGAAGGCCAAGTATAAGAACCAAAGGTCGAGTAGTCGATTAAAGGGATGAGTTCCGTCAAAGTGGGAGAGTGGCGGAGTTGCATATGGGCTATTATGCGGTAGGAGATTTGATGTAACGAAAAGGAACTGCTTGAAATGAAGAAGGATGCAGCATAACTCTGAACTGGAAGGGTGTTGCCGCACATTTAATTGATGTCCACGAGGGGTGAATGTACTGGTGCAGCTGGAGAGTGAGCTCGGACCTAGGATGGGCTATTGGATTCATAGTGGTTGTACCCCATGCAGAAGCATTGGAAGATGTCGGGAAGTAATTTCTATAGGTGGGTTATTCCCTATGAGCAGGTTAGCGGTCGCGTGGTTGGCGAAGCTTCTGCAAGGAATTCTATTGGTGGTGCAGCAAAGAGATCGGTCGTGCGAATGTGGTTGACGATTCAGAGTTCAAAAACGGGGTTTTACAGAAAGATTTCGAGAATTTTGGCGGTTGATTGCGCAAGGTTATGTCAGTAAAGGATAAAGAATTCTGGTGAATTCCAGAGTCGTGTAATGATGGCTTCAAGCTAAGTGGGGGAGTCCCACCGCCAATGATTGACTTTCCTGGTTAACTACTTGCAAGGTTTCCGGTTATTAGCATTTTGAATAGAGTTATTATTATTTCCAAGGCAAACAAGGATAAATTGGAAAGAAGATAAGTTGGTTAGCCATAGTTGAATTGGCATAACGCTGGTAGTGATCAGTTCCTTCAGTGTGATCAAGTTATACAAGTGATGGTGATGGAACATGTGAGGCTTGTCGGTCGCCATAATTGATGTTATTTAGAAGCATTCTATTAATATGGCATGTTATGTATAGGTGGATCGCGAAAGGGCTATGATGGCTTAGACCACTACCTAGAGATTTGCATATTCTATGGTTGCGAGAATTCACCTGCGTGTTGCTATGGTTCTCCTGAAGTAAGTTAACTGAATAGTTTGTATATGATGAAGTGTTAACCTATTAGTGGTTCCGGAGTTATGTCAAAAATCGTGTTCTATTGCGTGCTGGCATGATGGGTGCGGCGAGTGGTATGGAATTTGAAGTGAGGATCAAAGTTGTAGTTCGGTGTTGACAAGGATGTCACGAGCTCGGATGAGCAGGAAAGGAGTTTCGATGTTTAAGGTTAGTTGGTATTGTCATTAGCATCACATGAGATCGGTGCTTCGTGGAAGTGGCTTTGTGTCCTGGTTAAGGATTCTTAATCGCTTTTCAGCGTTAGTACGGACCTGTTATCTGTTTTGATAGGTTGTGGGAGCGAGTCCCATAGAAAGATGGTATAAGTATAGCATACAGTCACTTGGCCGGTTAAAGATTTAGACTAAGTATGAAGATTTGTGATGATATCAAGAAGTTGAGAATATATGCATGGAAGGCGCTCAGTTTATGGTGTTGTGGACTGTGGAGGATTACTCCGGTTGTGATGGTTGTTCTCGTGTGTTATGAGAAAAGGGAAGTTATTTTGGACATTTGAAAGGTTATTGGCCTATCTTGGTACGATCAGGATCGACTTGAGGTCTGTGGATGGATTTAAAATGAATATGGGCTCTATATCAGGCCAGATGCGTTCATTTCGGCGATGCGCTCCTTATGGAAGGGTTAGTCAGGGTGTTATTACGTCGCCAGCTATTTCATGTAATGATGTATTGCGTCGTGCGAGTTGTGAGACGGCTTGGTAAATTTCTTATGTGTTGAGGTTTCGCATAGAGGTGAGGTTATATGAGCGGGATGGCTCTTGAGATTCAGATCGTATATCGCACCTCAGTTGTGCTTGAGTTTCGTAGCTTACAGCGCGACATGTCCCCTCAGGGATGGTATTATGCACTTAGCGTGTTTATGAACGATATTCGGTATTTTGTTTTAATGCGCAATTTAGCTCGAGGTATATCTCCTTATGTAAGTTCTATATGTGGATCGGGTGGCACGCCGCCATGGGCATGTTATGTGGATCGGGTTGCACGCCGCCATGGGTTTGTTATTTGGATCGGGTTGCACGCCGCAACAATGTGATATTGAGTACAATTCCCTTTGTCTGTTTGATTTGTTTTGTTTCCTATTTTTCTAAGGAAAGCTCATATTAGTTGTGTGCCCGCGTCGCATGTATGATTCGCGAGCGGGATGTCTATTTAGTATGTTGACCACGTCGCATGTATGATTCGCGAGCAGGGTAATTGCATTTCCTTTTCAGTGTTCGTTTTCTTTGGTATCGCATTCGAATTGGTGGTCAATCGGCCCATTGCGGCATCATATGAGGCTTTTGATCATGTCTGGGGTGACTTACTGCTTGAGCAGTTCGTACTGAGTGAGACGAGGTTATTGGATCTAGATCTAGGAACAGTGCAGTCGGATTATATGAAGTATGTTAAGGAGCAAAGACCATTATTTGGTTCAGAATGAGGTGATGGCTCCTGTCACGAGTATAGACCTAATGAATTGTTAATTCGGCAGTTGGTTATACATCTCTTCTGTCGTGGCAGTATTGGTAGAGTTAGAGCAAGACCTATGTAGGTCATGAGGTGCAATGGGATCATCAGAGTCATAGAATTTCGACTAAATTGATCAGAGAATGTTATCGTGATCCTATGAGTAAAATGGTGAAAGGTGTGAATTCAGCTAAGGTACGTAGTCATGTTTTGGTGTTGCGTGTAGTTATTGATATGGTGATTGTATGTTGGAAGCAGGTCTGGCATAGAATTCCGGATGTTGGAATTGGGCTCTAAGGCCTATTTGCTTGAATAAAAGGGAATATCTTAAGAATTTATCGAGCTAATGTGCTCAACTAAGTTGTGGTAGCACGGGAAGGTGCGTGAGAAGTTGAACAGTGATTTCAGGCTGCTCCAGTGTAGTTCTCAACATGTTTGAGGACGAACGTGTGTTTAAGTGGGAAAGAATGTAACGACCCGACCGGTCATTTTGAGCTATAGCGCATCTTTCAGCGGTTTGAGGCCATAAGGAGCTTCATTTCAGGCATTATGACTTGTACGCGTGGTCGGAATTGAATTTTGGTAAGTCCGGAGTTGATTTGGAAAGAGAATTCTCATTTCGGAAGCTTAAAGTTGGAAGAATTAACTAGGATTGGAATTTTGAGTAAACGACCTCGAAATCGAGAATAAGTAGGTTCTAGCAGGTTCGTATGGTGATTTCAGACTTGGGCGTATACCCGGTTCGGGTTTTGGATGACCCGGGGGCGTTTTGGCGCCTATTGTGGAAGTTAGCATTTTGGAAGAAATTTCATAAGTTTGGCTTGAAGTGCATTTCAGTGTTATCGATGTCTGTTTGTGATTCCGAGTCTGGGAATAGCTCCGTATGGTGATTCGAAAGCTGGGAGCGCGACCAGAAGTGAATTCAGAGGCCCGTATGTCATTTTGGAATCATTTGGCTAAAGATAGAAGTTGAAAGTTTTTAAAAAGTTTGACCGGAAGTTGACTTTTTTATATCGGGGTCGGATTTTGATTCTGGAATTTGGAGTAGGTCCGCAATGCCAAATATGACTTGTGTGCAAAATTTGAAGTCAATCGGACGTGGTTTGATGGGTTTCGTCATCGAATGTAGAAGTTTGAAATTTCAAAGTTCATAAAGCTTGAATTGGAGTGCGATTCATGATTTCGACATTGTTTGATGTGATTTAAGGCCTCGAGAGAGTTCGTATCATGTTTTGGGACATGTTGGTATAATTGGTTAAGGTCCCGAGGGCCTCGGGTGAATTTCGGAAGGTTAACAGAATGGATTTCGGACAAAGAAAGCTGCTGAAATTTTTGTTGCAGAAGCTGTTTCGCCAGAAAATTGCTGAGGCAAGGAGTCGATTTTGGAAGCTCATATCTTACAATCCGTAAAGAATCTGAAAATTTTGCAAAACATGAAAGTTGTAGCCCTTGTATTCTAGTTTCCATAAAGATAAACTATTTATTATTTGGATATTTGTACATGAAGTTCCGATTGATTGAACAAAGGCTGGTAAAGTTGTTTTTGAGATTTCCCCAGAAATATCTGATGCGAGAAGCCTATTTTGGAAGCTTATATCTCGAAATCTTGAGGAATCTGAGAATGTGCAAAATATGAAATTGTAGCCCTTGCATTCTAGTGTTCAGAACATTAAACCGTTCATCATTTTGACATTTGTAGAGAAAGTTATGATTAATTGAATAAGGGCTGGTAAAGCTGTTTCTAGTAGACTTTTAGTGACGACGTTTAGTGACGCAAATGGCCTTTAGTGACAGATGGGCAGAAACATTTAATCACAAAGATCAGTCACTTTGCCATTTCGTTTTTGGAATTTTTGGAGCTCGATTCTTGGGCAATTTTGGGTGATTTTTGGAGCTTTTGAAGAGAGGGTTCCGTCATTCACCATGATGTAAGTAATTTATGCTAGTTTTGAATTAAATACAAGGTTTATATTTGGATTTAGACATGGAAACTGGTAGAAAACTTGGGGTTTGAGGGAAAACCTAAAAATTTAGTATTCTTGGATTTTGACCACGATTTTGAGTATGGAATTAAGAGAAAATCATCTATTTGAGTTCGTGAGTTCATGGGTAAACTTTATCTTCGAAAAATTTCGGATTCCGGGCACGTGGGCCTGAGGGCATTTTTGTCAACTTTTCGATTGGGGTTAGGAATTATTATAAATTGGATTATAATGAGTACCTTAGGATATATTAATGGATTTACATAATTATTGGCTAGTTTTGAAGCGTTGTGCATCGATTCGAGTCTTTGGAAGGGCGTGGAATGCCGGTTAACGATCTTCGGAGCGAGGTGATCTCCTTTCTAACCTTGTAAGAGGGAATTGTCCCCATAGGTGAAATAATTTAGTATGTGCTCTAATTTGTGGGGGCTACGTACGCACGAGGTGACGAGAGTCCGTGCGTAGCTACTATTATGCTATTGTCCGGGTAGTCTAGGACCCAAGAGCATGTTATACTTGGATTATTTGTGAACTTATTGACTGCTTGAATTGCTTAAATCACATTGAACTAGTAAATAACATTTCTAAAAGGATTAAACTTCATTTTTCTTAAATGGTTAAAAGAGGATGTACTTTCTTTGGCTAATTGCTTCGTGTGGACTCGTGATTGACTGTCTGTGTGTGTTTAAATTTTGGAACGGGGCGAACGACTCGGCAGATTAAATAGATGCATCTATGGTTCGTGTCTTTTGATCCTACGCAGTGCATAGTTTACATTTCTGTTGGAGCGGGCCGTCGACCTCGGCATGATTTACGCATGCTTGTATTGCTTCCTTGAACTTATTAAAGTTGTTGTTGCATCTTCATGGCTTGAGAATATTTGGATAATAAAGAAAAAGGAATTTTGGAAATTTTCTATAAAAGAAATAATTTTTTGCTTGTTTCCTTCTATTGGATTAAAACCATGTTTATAGAAATCCACGATTTAATGTATTATAGACATCATTATTGGACCACTAGTAAGTATCGAAGTCGACCATCTCGTCTCTACTTCTTCGAGATTAGACGGGATACTCATTGGGTACACGTTGTTTTTGTACTCATACTACACTTTTGTGCATTTTTGTTGCACAGGCTTATGCATCCCTAGTGGCCTACTGGGCGTAGCAGCACGGATGATACGGAGTCTTAGACGTAGCAGCACGGATGATATGGATACCAGCAGCGTCTCTTTCAGTTTTTTGTATTTATTTCTGTCCAATATTGTATTCTGGACGGTTGTTGTATTACATTATTTCTTAGAAATTGCTCATGCACTTGTGACACCGGGTTCTGGGAGGATTTTTTTTGGATTATTAAATGTTAAATTTTGTTAAAGATTTCGCGGTTGTTTCTGAAATTTTTATTATTCGTTATTTAATGTATAAAAAAAATTATTTTAGATAATACGAAAATTGGAATTTAATTAAGTATTTTAGTTGGCTTTCCTGACAGCGGTGTCCGGCGCCACCACAATCCTTAGTGGATTTTGGGTCGTGACATTTATGGCCCTTACATTAATTCATAACAAGTGTAGAAAACACTTTGAACATTTGTGGTTTGCTTTATGAGTATTTATAATAAAATTATCATAGCTATGGGTTATGTTCCCGTGACGTAGTTGTGATACATATTACCAAATCTGGGGATACATTTATGTGGCCCGACCAAACTTCTAATAATATTAATAAATTAAATATATTGTAGATCGTGGGTACGGTACCCGTGACACGATTCACAATGTGTATCAAACAAACAAGTGTGCGACAATCGTAACTAATTCTAGAATAATTTCATAAATAGTTCAAAGCGGTTATAAAGTTAAAATGCCAGTAGGTTTAAAACATGTAGTAAATCAGATAATTAGGCCAATTATTAATAGTTTAAGCGACCATGCTCGAATCACGGAACCCGGGAATGACTAACATCTTCTCCTGGGTTAACAGAATTCCTTACCTAGTTTTCTGATTTTTCAGACTTTTAAATAAAGTCAAATTTTTTCGATTTGGGATTTTAAAATAAACCGGTGACTTGGGATATTAAATATCCCAAGTGGTGACTCTTAATAAAATAATCTCATTTCTATTTATGTCAATTAATTAGAAAAACTCCCTTATATACCCCTCGAGTGGTAAAAAAGGAGGTGTGACATTTAATATTACATATAAAAGATAAGGAAATTCTTTAAATTTATAACCTCAGAAGATATGTATATTTCACTAGGTATATATTGAAAAAATGTATTGCAATATTAATAAATTCATTAACTAAACGTACAAAAATTTAAACTCTAAGGCGCACATTTTAAAGCTACTAGGAAAATAAGTTCTTTCAAGATTGATGGGAATATTGATTTACGGGTAGCCTAAGTCATCAATACTTTGATTACCAATGCCAAGAGCACCCTCGCACCTATGATAGTATCAGAAATATTCCGAGCTCTCACAGCTTGCAAATACGGGGTAGATTTTTTCGAAGGGTGCAATTTGGTACTACAAATGTGGATGATTGATCATCTGTGTCATCGTCCTCGGTACATGAACTACGGGTCTACAGAAAAAAGCTGCATAGAGGAGTTTGGTACAAGGGTCGATGGGTTAAAGATGCCAGAAGGGGTCGTAGATTGGATATCCTGCCTTCGCTCCATAACTGTAGATCAGATAGAATGGACGTTGGGTTGGCTTCCTGTTAATGAGATCGTATACATGCCTGCCACCCGTCCTCACTTCCTCCTAATGGGTCTCAAAAGTATCCAACCTTATGCCATGTACCGGGTTTTGAGACACTTAGGAAGATGCCAAATAGTCCCCAAGGATGAAGACCTTAGCATTCGTGTAGTATAGATCCGCTCTGATGGCCAATTTCATGAAGCAGTGGTTTGCCAGATCTCGAGTGAGTGCCAATATTTGACGGCAAACACCCGGGTACGTGATTTATCCAAGGGAGAAGTCTCGTCCGGTTACCTTGCTTGGTATAAAAGGTGTGTCGAGTTTGGAAGATCATCTAAGAGACCCCACCTCCAAGAATTTGTTGAAGCATCACAAGAACAATGGGATTGGCTGACCAAAGAAAATGAATACAAAGCCACCATAAGCAGGTTGGAAGGGCAAATCAGAGATCTTAAATTTGATAATAGTTTGCATGCCGTTGCGGATGAGGGTGAAAAGAAAAGGTTGGACCAAGAAAATGAAGCCCTCCGAGCCCAAACAGAGGATGAAAATAGTAGTTGAAAACCCTGCCAGGAGCGAAATAGATGAAAAACTTATAAACACTCTTAGGCGGAAAGTATGTGACTATGTGGGTGATTCGGAAAAGACTGAGGTTGAACTAGCAAAGGCCCAAGCAAAGTTGGCTAGAAATGCGGAAGAATGGACAAGTTTTGTTCGACAGTTGAAGGAAAAGTACGACAAAGGAATCACGGGTATGAAGAAAAAGATCAATACCCTTGAGAATGAAATGACCAAGCAAGCCAAGAACTTCAAAGCCAAAAGATAGCACTGCTACGCTTTGATGGCACAACTAGAGGAGGACCTGCAACAATTGCAAGAGCAAAATCATATGACCACCCAAGTTTTGGAGGCCAGATCTCAACAAATTGGACGTCTGCTCCAAGAGAAGGGTGTCATCAGGGAGAGGATAAGAAGAATTACTGACTATATTGTGATGAAGTGCAATGAATGTGAGGACATGACTAGGTCCATGTTCTTCGCTGCGGTGATGATTTTTGTCCGTCAGATAATGGATGACCTATATCGCCTTCAAGAAGATATGGCACTTAGGCCCACGGCGAGACCGAATGATGTCCCATGGGCCCTTGGAGTAGTATTGGATACACTTATGTACTCCTGATTTTTCTTTTCGAGTCTGTATTTTAGTTTCCTTTTAGAGTCTGTTCTGAGTCTGTTTTATTTTTTAGTTCTTAAGTACGTATGTTGGAGTCGTTGTAATAGAGGAAAATCGGAAGTTTTTATTTAATGAAAATTTGAAAACCCAAAAATGTTTCTTTCTTTTATTTTTCGTTTATCCCCTGAACTGCGTGATAATCTGATTCACGCGGTGTCGTGATACGTAGAAAATTCCCATCGGATCCGGTCATAGCTATAGATAACTCGAATAAGAGAAAAAATGATAAAAAGAGGACACAAGAAAAGAGAGAAAACAATGCAAAAGAGAGAGTGCAAAGAGAGTATAATGAAAAGCGCAAAAGAAAAGAAAAGATTCAAAGATATGGGAGATAAAGAAAACCGGGAGACACGCAACCGTTGCAAAACATGTAGAGAAACATTTAACTGTTTAGGTGCATTGTATTCCCCAACGTGTGATTCCCTATATGTTAACTGTCTCAAACTAACCGGTTTGTTGTGTATGCTATTGAGAATAGGTTCTGTTTTTAAGGTGGTTGATTTTGTGGTAACCTGACTTCGCACCCTTACTTTACAAGATCCAAAGGAAGTGTGGAAATGGCGACAGAGAATCATCTAAAAACAATCCCCACCCCCCACCCCCACCCCCAGAGGATAGCCCATTGTCAATTCTCCCGACGTAAGAGTCAGCAACTCCTGAAGAGGATAGAGCACTACGCCTTCGCATGTTGGAAATGTGGGATGCTTGGTCTAACGGTAGAGAGCCGCCCGAGTTGATTCCCAGAACTAGTGGAACCTCCAACATCCCTATAAATTACTCGACCACCCCATTCGGATACCCTACTATGTCGGCCCATTTTCGCTGGAACGCCTTCTGAGGTTCGCTCCCAGGAACTGATTTTTCGGGAGTGGCTTCTAACATATTCATCGAACCACCAACCTCGGCTACGGCACAGCCAACATTGCTGTCACGACCTAAACCCGAACCCGGTCATGATGACACCTCTCGTGAAGACAAGGCTAGCCGACACATTCCCATTCCAATCTTAAGCAGTAACATAATAAGTATTAAGTTGTAAGCATGATAAAGTCTAAAAAATAAGCAGTTAACAGTATAATTTGCGGAAAAACTGACTCAACACAGCCCGACATCGGGGTGTCACTAGTCATGAGCATCTATTAAGGTCCGAATATAACAAGAGTCTAAAATGTACTAGATACAGTCTAATGAAATCAAGAGGGAGAAAAGCAATGTTGCGAACGTCGGGCAGCTATCTTGCTAAACTCCGATGACTCTGCCTCAGTGCAACCAATACCCGCTACCGGGTTCGGAAGTACCTCAATCTACACAAAAGGTGCAGGGAGTAAAGTGAGTACTTCCAACTCAGTGAGTAATAAAAATAAATGAAGACTGAGTTATATAAAACCATGTAAGGATCAACATTAAGCTAAAGAGGCATAGCAAAATCAGTAAGTATAATTATGCAGTGAAATCTCATAAACCTCTCTTAAAAAGCTAAACAATATATAGGAACACAACTAATAAGTAAACACATAATAACTGCCCCTCGGGCATCAGTAACAATAGAATCAGCCCCTCGGGTAATGTCACAGAACAGTACCAGCCCCTCGGGCTATATCTCATATCACAATGGGTACCTGCGCTCACTGTTGTGTACAGACTCTGGGAGGGGCCGCTTACGGCCCAATCGCATAATCAAGCTATCTCGCGGCATCATAAACAGGCTCTCGGCCTCATATAAATCTCAAGCCACCTCGTGGCGTACAACCTCAGGCCCTCGGCCTCTTATAAATCTCAAAACACCTTGTGGCGTAATCTCTGGTCCTTGGCCTCATTATCATAATCAATGTATCACTGCTGCGGCATGCAGCCCGATCCAAATATATCCTCACAACACAGGCCCTCGGCCTTACTCAATTAGAATCTCATAAGCCCCTCGGGCCATAGTAAAATATGAATCTCAGCTCAAATACCTTTGAAAATATCATTTAATGTGTTTAAAATAGAGTAATACAGTTGAGTCTTTAAAGTAGTAAAATATAGTATGACTGAGCACCAGTATGAAATCAATCAGTAAGGAAAAATATCATTTAAAAATCCCCTAAGGGTTCAAACTGCTGGCACGAAGCCCACATATGTCATTTAGCCCAAAATATAATAATATCAAACAATTAACTATCAAATACATAGTAAAATAATCATTCGAGATGGACTAAGTTACAATCCCCAGCGGTGCACTACCCCACGCTCGTTATCTAGCATGTAAGTCACCTCAACATAGTCGTACGATGTGAAATTCCGAGGTTTTATACCCTCAAGACAGTATTTAAAATCATTACTCACCTCACTAGCCCGAAAAGCTACTCTACAACACACTTGCCTCTCGAATCAACTTCTGAGTGCTCCAAATCTACCAAGTTCAGATTCTTATCATCAAATTATGCTAAACGAATGAATTCCAATTGAAAAATATTAATTTTAAGCACAAAACCCGAAATCCGTCAAAACCTGTTCCCCGGGCCCGCATCTCAGAACTGGAATATCTTTATACCAAAATGTTCTTCATCTTCTCACGAGTCCGTACATATAAAGAACTTGAAAATCGAAGTTCGTTTGACCCCTCAAATCATCCCTAGAAGGTCTCTTAATCTCAAGCCCTAACTCCACCTTTTTCTACTGATTTTCATGAATTAAACCTTGATATTTTGTTCTTTAATCACAAATAATCGAGTTTTAGGGTCCAAAATTCTTACCTCAATGAAGAACAATGATTTCCTCTCTTCAAGATTGCCTCAAGGCTCTTTTCCCATTCAAAAATGGTGAGAAAGGGTTCCAAGTTGCGGAATAGCCTTTTTAAAACATTCTGCCCAGCTATTAAATTTCCTTCATCGCGAACGCAGTCAAAGCCTCGCGTTCGCAAAGCACAAAAATAAATTTGACCAAAATCCTCTTACACGAATGCGACCAGACCCTCACGAACGCGATGCTCTACCCAGATGAACCTTCGCGAACGCTTTACATCCATCGCGAACACGATGGGTTAATTTCACTGAAGCTCCGCATCTAAATTCCTTCTATGCAAATGCGACTACACGCCCGCGAATGCGACTACACGCCCGCGAACGCGATGCACAATCTCGTGGCCCTTTGCGAACGTATCATCTGCCTCGCGAACGAGAAGGCTAAATTTCCACCTCCCTCAGTTGACTATTCGCGAACGCTCCTAAGTCCCAAATCACCTAACGGAGCTAACCAAATCATAAAATTTCCATTCCGAGATCATATACTAACAAGTCAAATCTTGGTCAAACCTTTCAAATTTCAAGCTTCAAACTGAGAACTGTTCTTCCAAATTCATTATGATCACTCTGAAAACCAAAACCAACGATTTGCATAAGTCATAATATACTACACGGGGCAAGTCATGCCCGAGAATTGGTGAGCAAAGTGCAAAAGCTCAAAACGACCGGTCGCGTCATTACATCCTCCCCCACTTAAACATACGTTCGTCTTCGAACGTGCCCAGAGTTGTTCCAAAAGCCAACCAATCGCCGAATAACCTTACCACGCATATACACGGAGGTAATCCCATGTCACCCCATCTCATATAGGTCCGATAACACATTGTAACTGAAATTTCACAACTAATATAGCCCATAAAGCATAGAACCACATTTCCCACTTCTAAAATCATCAATACGATCAGAATCTCACATGTATAATGTGAATAAGTATGAACAAGCTGTAACAAACCATATATGTAACCTCAGGTGCAATTACATGATATACCACATAACTCAAACGCTAGCAGCGATAACTTCTAATCACAGCAGCTGCACACAACAACCAAATACCGATAGAAACCTCTTATCAACTAAAGTGTCATCCCAACACCTTCATATACTGCCAATGACAATTAAAACACACAGTAATCCATAACCATTTCTTAGATCAACCATACATGAAGCCACTTCTCCTTTGGCAAAGACCATAGCAAATTTCTGAGCCGAACCTCGATATTTATCCTTCTAACATAGTGAAATTGAATCCGTTCGTATTCATTAAAGATCCAAACGATCTCATCTAATCCAACACAACCACTCTGGTGACATGACACCTCAATGCAGACTAAAGTCGCAACTTGCACAATCCGCGCACCAATAAGAACAATCTGAACATTCTCAAATCATGAAAGTGATTCAAATGAAAAAGTTGTACTGCAAGCTCACCATTACCACCACAACACAAGGCTAAGAACCCGTCTCACATCATAGAAATAGAACACATGAATCTAACCTGCAAGGTCATACCTCCACATAACTTCGCTACAATGCGCGATCCTATCCAAACAGTGGTCCACATGGAACACCTTAAGTCACACTGCTCGAAATTGACGTCCATGTGCAATTGAAGTCAGAACCAAAGCAAATCGTCATAACCACAGCGAAGCAAATACATAACACTAGATAACCCAAAAGGACATAACCGATACGCCATCCGCCGAGCAATATCTAATATTCTTCCCCCTCGACTTCCACTATGAAACCTCAATAGAACTGCACCATATGTGCATGTAATCAACAAATCATAACACCTCACAACACATAAGGGTAACTAATAGATCTCCCCAGATTACTAATAAGCTCAATAACAATCGAATCAACACATCCCTCAATAATACAATTCGGAGCCAACCAAGCCGACTCAAGTTAGAACACGCATCCACATTGGCCTGCCAATGAACTCCTTATCAAGGAAATCCTGAACCTTCTCCTTCAACTCCTTTAACTCTGCCGGTGCCATACGATATGGTGCTTGACACTGAATCAATACCGAAATCAACAATCTCACCCGGCGACATGCCCGGCCACAAGAAGCACATCCAAAAAGTCCCTCACCACCGGAACAGAATCAATGGTAGGAGTCTCTACACTAACATCCATCACAAAAGCCCAAATAAGAAAGACAATCCTTCTCAACCATCCGCCGGGTCTTCAAAATATAAAAATACCCTACTAAGAACATAATCCGTCGAACCTCGCCACTCAATCCGTGGTATTCCCGGCATAGCCAACATCGCTGCCTTAGTGCAATAGCTCAGAATGATACAACACTGCGACAACCAGTCTATGCCCAATATCACATCCAAAATCTAACATACCAAGAAGCAAAAGATCCTCTCGGGTCTCCAAACCCCGATAGTCACTAAACAGTGTCGATACACACAACCCACAACCACAACATAACTATTTATGAGGACATCCCATTTCCAAATCCATATAGCACACGGATGATCATATCTGATCCCTATTCCATCATCCGAATACATACCACACCTCTAATACCCAATCATTCCACGAGAGATACTCTAAAATTCTTCTGTGCCACCAAACAAACTCGAATATCAGCAGCCTGCCTAACAAGACAATGGTACAATACTACCGAAGTACCATCAACTTGATCACATTGCCTTTTTCTGAAACGTATACCTTCGTCAAATCACCCCAATTAGCAATACCATTTTCTTAATCATCTGAAGATCATTTCCATAATCATCTGAAGCTCATTTCTCTGATTATCTGAAACTGTCTGTTGCCTAAGAGTTTTATGACCTTCCTTTCAGAACTGAATTGTAACTTTGCACATGCAATCTCAATCCTCCACAATATACCGCACATACTATACCATCCTAGGATAAAATGAGAACTTCATATCCCTTCCGATCCACAAGCAACTATGTACTCAACCAACCAAGAACTTTCCACTGATCCCATTCAGAAGAAAATCACTGCACATTCCATGCTTCTTACTCTCGCAGAAACTATGCATCTCTAACTGCAGTAGAAATCATCCAGAACTCTCCGTCACCCTTTTGCACAAAACCAAACCTGACATGACTGGTTCCTTCTAACTCAACCAAGCTATGAAGGCCACTAAAACCTAAGAACATTGCCACGAAACACCTGTGAATCTCATTACCTAGTAAACATCCAAAGAACTAATCATATCCCTGCCATACTGATTCGGCCTACTACCAATCGATTCCATCTATCCGAGTTCCTCTAATCTCACCTTCAACTCTATACTCTTGCTATAGCATCATAATTCCTCAACCCAGACTCACCACACGAGACCCAAGCATAATACCACACAGTCTAAGGCTCACAACTCGCTGAATACTCTCTTAAATATTTCCAAAAGCACCACATTAAAAATATCTACCCCGAAGAGACTTCTCGCGAATCTGGAACCATTACCTTCCTAATACTGATATATAGAATCCCATAATTGATATAGTAATGACACAAGTCTTGGCACCCTCCAATGCGACTCAGTTTCTAGCCAAATTATACACTTGAAAAGTTCCAATTATTACGTGTAAAACCTTGAACGCATTAGAACCTTTCCCTAGAGTCATCCACTCTACTCAAACTACAATTTGCCTAATTAAATGAACTGAACAACCCGTGCCTCATTAGCACTCCGACACCGCAGAATGTAACCTCATCCCAATACAACTAAGCAACTTCCTGCTCTATGAACCGAGCATCCTTTACCAATAACAACTCAAGACATTCCGTGATTCTCACACACCTATGAAGCATACTATAACCTTTGTCCAAAAAATTTCCTTTACTCGAGCCATCCTCGGTCTCAATCTCCGTAGGCCATAACTGATTCTCCCGTGCGTCTCAACTGGAACCAACATAGCACATAACCGTGCAGTCAATCTAATCAATAGCAGACTCCTCCACTTGGCTCGAAGCCATAGATCAAAACACACACAATAACTCTTTATATATACTCTATTACTACCATAATACCATAGTGAGATTAAACGCAATCCTTCATAAGCTCGTAAAATACAAACCATATGGTACTTTAAATCTTCTGCAAATCTCGCATTTGTTCCCATAACAGTTAAACCCACTCTCTTAAGCGACCCAAATTTAAATTTCAATAAATATATTTCACTTGTAAATGAGATCTTTTAACAGACAACATAAGGATCACACAACTTCAGAACACTCTGCATGAGATAACCCACCTGCCTTGCCTCAAACTAACATTTCTATATACCTACCACCGTCATAAACATTACGCAGTCACTTAATCTTCCTGAATCTAAACTCATACCGCAACATGAAATTTACTTCACTCCCAACTAGGAAACATGAAAAGGTTATTCAAACACCCATAACTCAGGGTTATACCTCGAATCAAGATGGAAATCAAGAACCTAATAGTTCTTCTATCCTCCAGAAGACCCTTCTCATCGCTTCTAAATCATATGAATACATCTCGCAGTCACATCACACTCATCACGTAACTATCCAGCCATCACTTCTACTAATAGGGGAACTACCGAATATATAAGTTTAAAAACACGGCTCACATAATTAGCACCTCGGTGCTCATGCTATAGGTAACAATACGGCCTCAAGTCCTCCAGACTGGCCTAACGTCAAACACACAGAGATCACATCTCGCCTCTCGATCAGGGAATCACAAGACATCGATGCACATCTGATACTGAGGGTTCATGCGCGCATACAAACGCGTAGAAGGAATTCAAAGAGTTATGTTTCAAGCTGAATCAAGGACGTACGATAAGAGTTCAAGAATATGTAGTTTTTCCTAACAGTTCTGCAGCCTCCCAAGGATAAGCACAGATGTTTCCATACCGATCTGTGAGACTCTACTAAACTTGTTCATGATTCGTGATACCTAGGCTCTGATACCAACTTGTCACGACCCTAAACCTGGACCCGGTCGTGATAGCGCCTCTAGTGAAGACAAGGCCAACCGACACATTCCCATTCAAATCTTAAGCAGTAACATAATAAGTATTAAGTCATAAACATGATAAAGTCTCAAAAATAAGCAGTTAAAAGTATAATTTGCGGAAAAACAAACCCAACATAGCCCGACATCAGAGTGTCACTAGTCATAAGCATCTACTAATTAAGGTCCGAATATAACAAGATTCTAAAATGTACTAGATACAGTCTAATGAAATTGAGAGGGAGAAAAGCAGTGCTGCAAACATCGGGCAGCTACCTTGCTAAACTCCAATGACTCTACCTCTGAGCAACGAATACCCGCTACCGGGTTAAGAAGTACCTGAATCTGCACACAAGGTGCAGGGAATAAAGTGAGTACTTTCAACTCCGTGAGTAATAAAAATAAATGAAGGTTGAGTAATATAAAACCATGTAAGGGACAACATTAAGCTAAAGAGGCATAGCAAAATCAGTAGGTATAATTAAGAAGTGAAATCTCATAAACCTCTCTTAAACAGCTAAACAATATACAAGAACACAACTAATAAGTAAACACATAATAACTGCCCCACGGGCATCAGTAACTAAAAAATCAGCCCCTCGGGCAATGTCACAGAACAATACTAGCCCTTCGGGCTATATCTCATATCACAACGGGTACCCGCATTCACTGGGGGTGTACAGATTGCGGGAGGAGCCCTTTATGGCCCAAGCACATAATCGAGCCATCTCGTGGCATCATAAACAGGCTCTCGGCCTCATATATATCTCAAGACACTCGTGGCATACAATCTCAGGCCCTCGGCCTCATATAAATCTCAAGCCACCTCATGGCATACAATCTCAGTCCCTCGGCCTCATTATTATAATCAATGTATCACTGTTGCGGCGTGCAGCCCGACCCAAATGTATCCTCACAAGACAGGCCCTCGACCTTACTCAGTCAGAATCTCATAAGCCCCTCGGGCCACAATAAAATGTGAAGCTCAGCTCAAATACCTTTGAAAATATCATTTAATATGTTTAAAACAGAGTAATACAGCTGAGTCTTAAAAGTAGTAAAATATAGTATGACTGAGTACCAGTATGAAATCAATCAGTAAGGAAAAATATCATTTAAAAATCCCCTAAGGGTTCAAACTGTTGGCACGAATCCCACATATGGCATTTAGCCCAAAATATAATAATATCAAACAATTAACTATCAAATACACAGTAAAATAATCATTCGGGATAGATTAAGTCACAATCCCCTACGGTGATCTACCCCACGCTCATCATCTAGCGTGTAAGTCACCTCAACATAGCCGTATGCTGTGAAATTCTGGGGTTTCATACCCTCAGGACACCATTTAAAATCATTACTCACCTCGAACTAGCCCGAAAAGCTACTCTGCAACACGATTGCCTCTCGAATCAACTTTCGAATGCTCCAAATCTACCAAGTTCAGATTTTTATCATCAAATTATGCTAAACGAATGAATTCCAATTGAAAAATATTGATTTTAAGCATAAAACCCGAAATCAGTTAAAACCCATTCCCTGGGCCCGCATCCCGGACCTGGACAAACTTTATACCAAAATGTTCTTCATCATCTTATGAGTCCGTACATATAAAGAACTTGAAAATTGGAGTTCGTTTGACCCCTCAAATCATCCCTAGAAGGTCTTTTAATCTCAATCCCTAACTCCACCTTTTTCTACTGATTTTCATGAATTAAACACTGATATTTTGTTCTTTAATCACAAATAATCGAGTTTTAGGGTCCAAAATCCTTATCTCAATGAAGAACAATGATTTTCTCTCTTCAAGATCGCCTCAAGGCTATTTTCCCGTTCAAAAATGGTGAAAAAGGGTTCCAAGTCACGGAATAGCCTTTTTAAAACGTTCTGCCCAGCTATTAAATATCCTTCATCGCGAACACGGTCAAAGCCTCGCGTTCGTGAAGCACAAAAATAACTTTGACCAAAATCCTCTAATGCAAACGCGACCAGACACCCTCGCGAACACGATGCTCTACCTAGATGAACCTTCGCGAATGCATTACATCCATCGCGAACGCGATGGGTTAATTTCACTGAAGCTTCGCCTCTAAATTCCCTCTATGCGAACGCGACCACACGCCCACGAACGCGATGCACAATCTCGCAGCCCTTCGTGAACGCATCACCTACCTCACAAACAGGAAGGCTAAATTTCCACCTCCCTCAGCTGACTCTTCGCGAACGCGAGGGTCCTCTCGCGAACCCGAAGAGTAAATACCTGCAACTGCTGAACCTGCAATTTCTGAAATTTTTTTAACTTCAAAATGATCCGCTTGACCACCCGAAACTCACCCGAGGCCCTCGGGACCTCAACCAAAGCCACCAACATATCCTAAAACTTTATTCAAACTTGTACCAATCTTCAAAACACCTCAAACAACATCAAATCACCCAGAAAACATCGGATTTAAGCTTAAGTTTCTAAAATCTTCCAAATTCCGCCTTTGATCAAAAACCAAACCAAACCATGTCCGAATGACCTGAAATTTTTCAAGCACATAACAAAGCTAATGTAACTTCCGGAATTCCATTCTGGACCCTATATCAAAATCTCACCTATCAACCGGAAAATGCCAAAAACTTAATTTCGCCAATTCAAGCCTAAATCTACTCCGGACCTCCAAAATACATTCCGATCACGCTCCTAATTCCCAAATCACCTAACAGAGATTAAAAAAATCATAAAAATTTCAATCCGAGGTCATACACTAACAAGTCAAATCTTGGTCAAACCTTTCAAATTTCAAGCTTCAAACTGAGAACTGTTCTTGCAAATTCATTCTGATCACCCTGAAAACCAAAACCAACGATTTACATAAGTCATAATACACTACACGGGGCAATTCATGCCCGAGAACTGATGAGCAAAGTACAAAAGCTCAAAACGACCGATCGGGTTATTACAATTGCCCAGGCCAAGTTTTGAGCCGCCATCCTTTACTTTCCAATACCACCATTTCAATCGGACACGGCTCATATCACCCCAAACTCATACCCTCAACAACCTCGGTATGAGTTTACCACGGGACAAGAGAGAACTGTAAAGAATCCCGAGCAAGAGGAGATCACTTAGAAAATGAAAAGCATAGAACAAAGTCTCAAGAACATACAAGGCCTGAGTAGTCAGGTGAGTGTCTCCTAACCTGACTTGTGCATGTTCCCGCATGTTCATCTGTCCATTGGTTTCAAGACTCCCAAATTTGAAAAATATGATGGACATGGGGACCCCATAGCTCACCTGAAGAGGTATTGCAATCAGTTGAGAGGAGCAGGCGGAAAAGAAGATCTCCTAATGGCTTACTTCTGGGAGAGTTTAGTCGAAATTGCATCCGAATGTATATGGACCAAGAAATCTCCCGCTGGCACATATGGAATGACTTGACCCGAGACTTTGTCAGATAATTCCAGTATTATGTGGACATATCTCCAGATAGAAACACTTTGTCCAGTTTCAAAAAGAAGTCTTCGGAGAGCTTCCGAGAGTATGCTGTCAAGTGGCACGAACAAGCTGCCAGGGTGAAACCCCCAATAGATGAGACTGAGATGGTCAGTGTCTTCTTGCAAGACCAAGAGGATGATTACTCCTAGAACATGATATCCGCTATGGGCAAGCCGTTTGCAGAAGCTATAAAATTAGGGAGATAGTCGAAAATTGTTTGAAAACGGGTCGCATCCTGAGCCAGTCGGCTATAAGAGCTACTTCTCAAGCAATCCAGAGCGGGTCGGGAGGTGTAGCAAACCAAAAGAAGAAAGAAAAAGTGGCAATGATGGCCTCAAATCTGAGAAACCCCCATCAACCCCAAGGTTACTTCGGTTCCTCTTCAAGCACCCCGCAACATTATTACCCTCACCAAGATATGGCATGTGCCATGACTCCTCAGCCTTATGCAGTGATGAATGCCCAGCCATACGCTCGGCCACAACAACAGTATAACCACAACCGAGCTCCACCTCCTAGAAATAACCCTCCTCACCAAGCTCCATATAATCCCCATCCCCCACAGAATAAATTTCCATATAATGCCCTTGCCCGTGAACCACCCAGAAAAACCAACTTCACACCCATCGGTGAATCAAATTCCAGCCTCTTCCCAAAGCTGGTCCAAATGGGTTTGTTGCAACCCATGCCTCCAAACAGGCAAAACCCAGAGTCACCCTCTTACCGACCCGGTACCTGATGTGCTTACCATTCAGGGGCAGAAGGGCACGACACTAAAGATTGTTGGACCCTTAAAAGGGAGGTCAAAAGTCTAATAAAGCAAAAGCAGGTAATGTTGAGGGATGAGGAGGTCCCCAATATAACCAATAACCCATTGCCAGCTCACAACAACGGGCCAGTTATTGGGATGATTAGTGAGGATAGAGAGTTCGACCTAGCTTTGAAAGTTATCATTCCTATCGTCGATGTTGAAAAGAAACCCAAAGCGGCAGCAAAGCAAGTTAAGGATGAGAAGAAGAGCAACTCCACTCCTCAAAGCATAGAAAAGGTTGTGGAAGCTAAGACAGGGGCAGTACCTCCTAAAGATATTGTTCTTTATATTTCTAGGGCCCCCAGAAAAGAACATTTAATGTTGAGTCCCCCCAACAGTTCATGTTGAGTCCCCCCAAAAGGTTTGAGCAAAACAAGGCTACGTTGAAGGCACCAAAGATGTATGTACCAAAGGGGACTTATGTGGCGCGGGGGATGATGATTTCACCCGGGCTGATGAGCCTGTGGTTATCAGCCGCACACCACAGAAGCCTATGAAGGACCCCACTGTTGTCCTCTAGAACTACAATAGATCAATAGTGACGTACAAGGGAAAAGAAGTTACGGGTGAAGTGAATGAAACAAACCCGTCTGGGAAGTACCTCAATTTGGAAGAATTGAACAAGACCAAACAGAAGCGTTTTCCGCTTAAAAGGCCAGTTAGTGCTGAAGAGGCAGAGGAATTCTTCTGAAAGATGAAAACCACAAACTACAATATAATTGACCAACTCCGGAAGTCTCCCTCCCAGGTCTCACTTTTGTCTCTACTGATAAGCTCGAATGAGCATCAGAAAGTGCTGACAAAAACCCTTAATGAGGCATATGTTCCAATCGAGAC
This sequence comes from Nicotiana glauca, assembly GCA_026770625.1. Taxonomy (NCBI): domain Eukaryota; kingdom Viridiplantae; phylum Streptophyta; class Magnoliopsida; order Solanales; family Solanaceae; genus Nicotiana; species Nicotiana glauca. Next base: position 17,735 of record MU676714.1, on the reverse strand, counting down.
CACTGTTGAGCAATTGGAAAGAATGACAGAGCGATTTTTTTAAGTCAACCGGATCTCATTCAGCCAAAATGACTTGCCTCTAGAAGGGGCTACAAACAACAAAGCTCTTCATTTGACCGTTAAGTGTGAAGGATACTACCTGAAATTAGTTATGTTGGATGGAGGATCTCGAGTGTTATCTGCCCTCTCTCGACCTTACAGAGAATGGAAATTGGAACTGAAAAGAATAGACTCAAGAATGTTTGCGTACGTGCTTTTGATGGCGTCAAGAGGCACACGATAGGGGAGATTGATTTGATCCGAACCATCGGCCTCGTGGATTTTGAGGTAAAATTTCAGGTTTTGGACATGGACACCTCCTACAACTTTCTCCTAGGAAGGCCTTGGATCCATACCGCAGGAGCTATACCTTCTAATCTCTACCAAATGGTTAAGTTTGAACACGAAGAGCAAGAAATCATGGTCCAAGGAGAAGATGAGCAATCAATCTACATGGACATATCAGTCCCATGTTTGGAGGCTAAATAAGGTAGCAAGCACATCGTCTACCAAGCTTTTGAGATTGTGGTCGCGGATCAGTGTAAGGAGGGAACCTCGTGTCCTCAACCCATCTTGTCCAATGCATCAATCATGGTCACCACTGAAATGATCAAGCTCGGGTACTGTCACGACCCAAAATCCACTGAGGTTCGTGGTGGCGTCGGACACCGCTGTCAGGCAAGCCAACCAAAACACTTAATTAAATTCCAATTTCTGTATTGTCTAAAATCATTTTTCTTTATACATTAAATAACGAATAATAAAATTTTCAGAAACAACCGCGAAATCTTTAAAAAAACTTAACATTTAATAATCCAAAATCCTCCCAGAACCCGGTGTCACAAGTGCATGAGCAATTTCTAAGAAATAATGTAATACAACAATAGTCCGGAATACAATATTGGACAGAAATAAATACAGAAAACCGAAAGAGACTCTGCTGGCTGCAAATTGCCTCGAGAAGTGCAGCTCACCTAAGTCTCTGTATCATCCGTGCTGCTACGCCCAGTAGGCCACTAGAGATGCATGTGCCTGTGCAACAAAAATGCACAGAAGTGTAGTATGAGTACGAAAATAACATGTACCCAATGAGTATCCCGTCTAATCTCGAAGAATTAGAGACGAGATGGTCGACTTCGACACTTACTAATGGTCCAATGATGGTATATCCATAATATATTTAATCGTGAATTTTTATAAACATGATTATAATTCAATGGGTTGGAGCAAATAAACAACTCTTTCTTTTATAGGAAATCATTCCCTTTCATCATTTATACATATATTCTTAAGCCAGAAGGAGGCAGCAACAACTTCAATAAGTTTCAAGGCAAGCAATACAAGCATGCACAAATCATGCCGAGGTCGACGGCCCGCTCAAATAGAAATGTAAACTGTGCACTGCCGAGGCGTTCGGCCTGCTCCAAAGTCAACACACACAGACAGTCAATCAAGAGTCCACACGGAGAAATTATCCAAAGAAAGTCAATCCTCTTTTAACCATTTAAGAAAAATGAAGTTTAATCCTTTTAGAAATTTATTTACTAATTCAATGTGATTTAAGCAATTCAAGCCATCAATAAGTCCATAAATAATCCAAGTATAGCATGCTTTGGGTCCTAAACTACCCGAACAATAGCATAACAGTAGCTACGCACGGACTCTCGTCACCTCGTGCGTACGTAGCCCCCACAAATAGGAGCATATAACCAATTACCTTACTTATGGGGAAAATTCCCTCTTACAAGGTTAGAAAGGAAACTCACCTCGCTCCGAAGATCTATAATCGGTATTTCACACTCTTCCAAAGACTCCAATCGATGCACAAAGCTCCAACGCTAGCCAATAAAGGTACTCATTATAATCCAATTTATAACAATTCCTAACCCCGATCGAAAGGTTGACGAAAATGCCCTCGGGCCCACGTGCTCGGAATTCGAAATTTTTCGAAGATAAAGTTTACCCATAGCCTCACGAACTCAAATATATAATTTTCTCTAAATTCCATACCCAAAATCGTGGTCAAAATCCAAGAATATTAATTTTCTAGGTCTTCCCTCAATCCCCAAGTATTCTACAAATTCCTTGCCTAAATCCATATATAAACTTTGTATTTAACTCAAAGCTAGCATAAATTATTTACTTCATGACGAATGATGAAAATGGCACCTCAAAGCTGCTCCCAATCGGCTCAAATGGAAGAAAATGGGGTTGAAATGAACCCAACCCCGGATCTTAAAACACCTCACTGCCTCAGCAATTTCCGCACATGCGGTCCCTTGACCGCTTCTGCGGTTCCGCAGGTGCGGTTGAAATACCGCTTCTGCGGGTCCTCCCTAGGCCTCCCTTTCCCGCTTCTGCGTTCCTCCTTCCGCAGGTGCGGTCCCGCTTCTGTGGAACCTTGACCGCATCTGCGGTCCACAAGCCCCTGACCAAAATTTGCTTCTGCGCTCCTCCTTCCGCAGGTGTGGTCCCGCTTCTGCGAAAATATGACCGCATTTGCGGTCCTAGCTCCATTCACCTACAAACGCTTCTACGGTTCCCTTCTCCGCTTCTGCGGGGCCACTTCTGCGGTTAAACCACCGCATAAGCAGTTATACTAGCAACCAGACCCTTCTGCTATCCAAAATTCCAAATTTTGATCCGTTAATCACCCGGAATCCACCTGAGGCCCCCGGGACCTCAACCAAACCTACCAACCAATCCCAAAACACGTTACGGGCTTGCTCGAAGCCTCAAATCATATCAAACAATACTAGAATCATGAATCGACCTCTAATCCAAACTTAATGAACTTTAGAATTTCAAACTTCTATTTTCGATGTTTAAACCTACCAAATCATGTCTGATTGACCTTAAATTTTGCACACAAGTCATATTCGACATTACGGACCTACTCCAACTTTCGGAATCGGATTCCGACCCCGATATCAAAAATTTCACTTCTGGTCAAACTTCTCAAAAACCTTCAAATTTCTATCTTTAGCCAAATGGCTCCAAAATGACCTACGAACCTCCGAATTCACTTCCGATCGCGCTCCCAACTCCAGAATCACCATACGGAGCTACTCCCAGAATCGAAATCCCAAACAGACATCGATATCACTGAAATGCACTTCAACCCAAACTTATGAAATTTCTTCCAAAATGCTAATTTTCACAATAGGCGCCAAAACGCTCCCGGGTCATTCATAACCCGATCCGGACATGCGCCCAAGTTCGAAATCATCATACGAACCTGTTGGAACCTACAAATCCCGATTCCGAGGTCGTTTACTTAAAAATCCAATCTTAGTTAATTCTTTCAACTTTAAACTTCCGAAATGAGAATTCCTTTTCCAAATGAACTCTGAACTTCCCGAAATTCAATTCCGACTGCGCGTAAAAGTCATAATACCTAAAATGAAGCTACTCATGGCCTCTGACTGCTGAACGACGCGCTCTAGCTCAAAACGACCGGTCAGGTCGTTACATTCTCTCCCACTTAAACATACGTTCGTCCTCGAACGTGCTAAGAACTACACTGGAGTAGTCTGAAATCACTGTTTGACACCTCATGCACCTTCCCGTGCTACCACAACTCCGCTGGGCTCATTAGCTCGATAAATTTTGAGGATATTTCCCTTTATTCAAGCAGATAATCCTTAGAGCCCAATTCCAACATCCTGAATTCTATACCCAACATGTTTCCAACATAAGATCACCATATCAATCACTATATGCTATACCCAAACATGGCTGCATAACTTTGCTGAATTCACACCTAGCATCACTTTACTCACCAGACCACGATAACATTTTCTAATCAACTTAGTCAGAATTCCACGAATCTGATGCTCTCATTGCACCCCATGACATACACAGGTCTTACTCTAACTCTTACAATGCCGCCACATTGGAAGAGATGCGCAGAAATTCATAATCAACTGCCGAGTCAACCAATCATTGAGTCTATACTTCTGACAATAAACATTACCTCATTCTGAACCAAATAGTGATCTTTTCTCCTTAATATATTTCACGTAATCAGATTACACAGATCCTAAGTCCAACAATCTCGTCTCACCCAATACGAACTGCTCAGGCAATAAGCCACCCCGACATGACCAAAAGTCTCATATGATGCCACAATGTGCCAATAGGCTACCAATTAGAATGTGATACAAAAAGGAAAATGAACTCTGAAAAGGAATTTCAATTACCCCACTCGCGGATCATACATGCGACGCGGGCGCACAGCTAATATGAGCTTCCTTCAAAAAATAAGAAAAAGAACACAATAAACAGATATGGGGAACTGTACTGAACATCACATTGTTACAGCGCACAACCAGATCCGAGCAATCATAACCATGGCGGCGTGCCACCCGATCCACACAACATAACCATGGGGGCGTGCCACCCGATCCAAATAACATACCCATGGCGGCGTGCCACCCGATCCACACATGAAACTCACATAAGGAGATGGACATCGAGCTAAATTGCTCATTATAACAAATTACTAAATATCAGTCATAAACATGCTAAGTGTATAATACCATTCCCTAGGGAGACATATAACACAATAATCCACAAAATCGAGCACAACTGAAGTGCGATATATGATCTGAATCTCAAGAGCCATCCTGCTCATATAACCTCATCTCTATGCGGAACCTCAACACATAAGAAAGTCACCAAGCCGTCTCACAACTCGCACGACGCAATACATCATTACATGAAATAGCTGACAACAAAATAACACCCTGACTCCCTTTCATAAGGAGCGTATTGCTGAGATGAACACATCCGGCCTGATATGAAGCCCCTGTTCACATTTAAATCAATCCACTGATCTCTAGCCGATTTCTAATTGCACTAACTAGGCTAATAACCTTTCAAAGGTCTATAATAACTCCCCTTTTCCCATAACACATAAGAACCACCCTCATAACCGGAGCGAACCTCCACAGTCTATAACCCAACAAACAGAGTGCCCTCCAAGCATAAATTCTCAAATTAATGATATTACCACAATCCTCATACTTGGTTTAAATCTTTAATCAATCAAGTGACTACATGTCATACTTATACAATCTTCCTGTGGGATACGCTCCCACAACCTTCCGAAATAAATAGCGGGTCCGCACATCCAAACCACCGGCCGCACTAACGTTGAAAATCGATCAAAGAATCCTTAGCCAGGATGCAAAGCCTCTTTCACAAAACACCGATCTAGGGTGACGCTGAAGACAATACCAACTTACTTTAAACTTCCAAACCCCTTTCTTGCTCATCCGATCTCGTGACATCCTTGTCACCACCGAACTGCAACCTTGATCCTCACTCCAAATTCCATAATACTCGCTGTACCCATCATGCCAACATGCAGTAGAACATGATTCTCATCATAACTCCGAAACCACTAATAGGTTAACACTTCATCATATAAAAACCTTCTTCTAGACTCACTTTAGGAGAACCATAGCCGCATACAGGTGTATTCCCATAACCATAGAATATGAAAATCTCTAAGCAGTGGTCTAAGCCACCAGAGCCCCTCCGGTATCCGCCTCCACATAACAAGCCACAACGGAAGAATGCCACTGAATAACATCAATTACGGCGGCTAACAACCCTCATACGTACCGTCACAAATCACTTGCATAACTTGATCACGCTGAAGGAACTGATTACTACTACCAATATGCCAATTCAACTATGGCTAACAAATCTGTCTTCTTCCAATTTATCCTTGACTGCCCTAGGAACAATAACAGCCCCATTCAACACTTGCCACACTCTATCCGCACTCATCTCGAGTGACCTTGAATCACGAGACCATGTTGTCTAAAATCCCACAAACCATTTCATACCTCCCAAGTTCTACACTGCAAGCCAACACATCATAGAACATTCTGGGCCTCTTCTCATAAGCTGCTACAAAAACTTGACTCTTAACCTTACCTATAGGCTCGAAATCATTAGGCACCACACTTTACCCTTTTGAGTCCATTAGGACCGTTGTTGAGAGCCACCTGCTCTGACTTGGCCTCAAATATAATCAACTCCGGAAATCTTCTAGCACATGAATACTCTCTCGACGAAGCACCTGGCAGAATCACTACCCTTGGAACCTGCATCTATACAAAGCACAAATCCTTAATCCTTTCAAATTCTGAACATGGGCCAACAAAGCCAACCATAGCCCACCTTCAATAATCCCTTTGCTCAAACTACCACTTATGCTCTTTTCCCATGGCTGAAATAACCCATCAACATGCTAATAACCGGAAACCTCGCAAGTAGTTAACCATGCAACTCAATCATTGGCGGTGGGACTCTCCCACTTAACTTGAAGCCATCATTACACGACTCTGGAATTCACCAGAATTCTTTATCTCTTACTGACATAACCTTGCGCAATCAACCGCCAAAATTCTCGGAATCTTTCTGTAAAACCCCCTTTTTGAACTCTGAATCATCAACCACATTCGCACGACCGATCTCTTTGTTGCATAACCAATAAAATTCTTCGCAGAAGCTTCGCCAACTATGCAACCGCTAACCTGCTCATAGGGAATAATCCACCTGAGTTCGAGCTCACTTTCTAGTTGTACAAGTCCATTCACCCCTCGTGGACATCAATTAAATTTGCGGCAACATCCTCCCAGTTCAAAGTTATGTTGTATCCTTCTTCTTTTCCGGCAGCTCCTTCCCGTTATATCAAATCTCCAGCCACATAATAGCCCATGTGCAACTCCGCCACTCTCCCACTTTGGCGAAACCCATACCCTAAATCGACTACTTGACCCTTGGCATCTTATACTCGGCCTTCTAGAAATTTTAGCCACCGCCTGACACCTCCCACATGTCTTTCCTCATCCTTTGCTGCTCAGCTACTGCCTTAATAAAATCTATTTTCGGGGCGCTTGAACCCACAATTGCTGCTAACTTTACACCTTTTGGAAGATCATCTTTCTCATACCACCGACATTAGAAACACTAATTCAACCCTGAACTACCGCACCCTGCGATATCTGACAGCCACATTTCCGATACTATTTCAAAATAGCTTGCTCCAAAGGCTAATTGTAGAAGATCGCAACACGGACGAACTTAGTGCATTCAATTAGGACAACGACATCCCCTCATAGAAGAAAGCTCCACCACTCTCGCATGTACCAAGTCTCATTACTCTACCATCCTAAATCTGCACATTCTTAGCCTGATTGCCTTTCCCCTGCCGGAAATAAAATACTGAATCTCTAGATTATGCACTGAGTAAACCTCCCTTCAAGTCATTCACTGCCCCGACACGTGGGCAACATCCTACCATCATATCACTACTGCGGAACAATCATTCATAAGCATCATGGCAACTTTTTCCAAGCCTCAGAGCCCTCAGAAGTACCGTTACTGGGCTGAAACAATAAAATATCCTTCCACAAGGCGATAATAGCTCAGACGACTATACCGGGAGAAACATCCCGCACCATATTCATAATATCATTACAATTCGTCAATTCTCGATGAATAGCAAGCGCTTTGCATCGCTTAAGATTGAGTAGGAAGGAAACAAAGGCATAAGCCTCACAGGAATCAAATCGCACGATAAGGAATCAAGAAGGGAAGTACTCTTAACAGCACTATAGCCTCCCGAAGATAAGTACAGACGTCTCTGTACCGATATGTGAGACTCTACTAGACTTGCTCATGACTTGTGAGACCTTAGAAACCTAGTGCTCTAATACCATGTTGTCACGACCCAAAATTCACTGAGGGTCATGGTGGAGCCGGACACCGCGGCAAGCCAACCAAAACACTTAATTAAATTCCAATTTTTGTATTGTCTGAAATTATTTTTCTTTATACATTAAATAATGAATAATAAAAATTTTAGAAACAACCACGAAATCTTTAACAAAACTTAACATTTAATAATCCAAAATCCTTCCAGAACCCGGTGTCACAAGAGCATGAGCAATTTCTAAGAAATAATGTAATATAACAATCGTCCGGAATACAATATTGGACAGAAATAAATACAGAAAACCGAAAGAGACTCTGCTGGCTGCGAATCACCTCGAGAAGTGAAGCTCACCTAAGTCTCTGTATCATCCGTGTTGCTACACCCAGTAGGCCACTAGAGATGCATGTGCCTGTGCAACAAAAATGCACAGAAGTGTAGTATGAGTACGAAAACAAACTGTACCCAATGAGTATCCCCTCTAATCTCAAAAAAGTAGAGACAAGATGGTCGACTTCGACACTTACTAATGGTCCAATGATGGTATATCCATAATATATTAAATCGTGAATTTTTATAAACATGATTATAATTCAATGGGTTGGAGCAAATAAACAACTCATTCTTTTATCCAAAATCATTCCCTTTCATCATTTATACATATATTCTTAAGCCAGAAGGAGGCAGCAACAACTTCAATAAGTTTCAAGGCAAGCAATACAAGCATGCGCAAATCATGCTGAGGTCGACGGCCCGCTCGAATAGAAATGTAAATTGTGCATTGCCGAGGGTCGAACGGCGTGAACCATAGATGCATCTATCTAATATGCCGAGGCGTTCGGCCCGCTCAAAAATTAAACACACACAGACAATCAATCAAGAGTCCACACGGAGCAATTATCCAAAAAAAGTCAATCCTCTTTTAACCATTTAAGAAAAATGAAGTTTAATCCTTTTAGAAAGTTGTTTACTAATTCAATGTGATTTAAGCAATTCAAGCCGTCAATAAGTCCACAAATAATCCAAGTATAGCATGCTTTGGGTCCTAAACTACCCGGACAATAGCATAATAGTAGCTACGTACGGACTCTCATCACCTCGTGCGTACGTAGCCCCCACAAATAGGAACATATAACTAATTAACTCACCAATGGGGATAATTCCCTCTTACAAGGTTAGAAAGGAGACTCACTCGCTCCGAAGATCTATAACCGGCATTCCACACTCTTTCGAAGACTCCAATCGATGCACAAAGCTCTAATGCTAGCCAATAATAATACAAATCTATTAATATATACTAAAGTACTCATTATAATCCAATTTATAACAATTCCTAACCCCGATCGAAAGGTTGACGAAAACGCCCTCGGGCCCACGTGCTTGGAATCCAAAAAATTTCGAAGATAAAGTTTACCCATAGATTCATGAACTCAAATATATAATTTTCTCTAAATTCCATACCCAAAATAGTGGTCAAAATCCAAGAATACTAATTTTCTAGGTCTTCCCTCAAACCCCAAGTATTCTACAAATTCCTTGACTAAATCCATATATAAATTTTGTATTTAACTCAAAGCTAGCATAAATTACTTACCTCGTGACCAGTGATAAAAATGGCACCTCAAAGCTGCTCCCAATCGGCTCCAATGAAAGAAAAATGGGGTTGAAATGAACCCAACCCCGGATCTTAAAAGACCTCACTGCCTCAGCAATTTCCGCACCTGCGGTCCCTTGATCGCTTCTGCGGTTCCGCAGGTGCGGTTGAAATACTGCTTCTACGGTCCTCCCTAGGCCACCCTTTTCCGCTTCTGCATTCCTCCTTCCGCAAGTGCGGTCCCACTTTTGCAGAACCTTGACCGCATCTGCGGTCCACGAGCCCCTGACCAAAATCCGCTTCTGCGCTCCTCCTTCCGCAGGTGCGGTCCCGCTTCTGCAAAAATATGACCACATCTGCGGTCCCAACTCCCTTCACCTCCAACTACTTCTGCGGTTCCCTTCCGCGCTTCTGCGGGGCTGCTTCTGTGGTTAACCCACCACAGAAGCGATTATACCAGCAATCAGACCCTTCAGCTATCCAAAATTCCAAATTTCGATCCGTTTATCACCCGGAATCCACCCGAGGCCCCCGGGACCTCAACCAAACCTACCAACTAATCCCAAAACACGTTACGAACTTGCTCGAGGCATCAAACATATCAAACAACACTAAAATCATGAATCGACCTCCAATACAAACTTAATGAACTTTAGAATTTCAAACTTCTATTTTCGATGTTTAAACCTACCAAATCACGTCCGATTGACCTCAAATTTTGCACACAAGTCATATTCGACATTCCGGACCTCTCCAACTTTCGAAATCAGATTTCAACCCCGATATCAAAAAGTCCACTTCCGGTCAAACTTCTCAAAAACCTTCAAATTTCTATTTTTAGCCAAATGGCTCCAAAATAACCTACGGACCTCCGAATTCACTTTCGATTGTGCTCCCAACTCTAGAATCACCATACGGAGCTACTCCCAGACTCGAAATCCCAAACATACATTGATATCACTGAAATGCACTTCAACCCAAACTTATGAAATTTCTTCCAAAATGTTAATTTCCACAATAGGCGCCAAAACGCTCACGGGTCATTCATAACCCCATCCGAACATACGCCCAAGTCTGAAATTATCATACGAACCTGTTGGAACCTTCAAATCCCGATTCTAAGGTTATTTACTTAAAAATCCAATCTTAGTTAATTCTTTTAACTTTAAGCTTACGAAATAAGAATTCTCTTTTCAAATCAACTCTGAACTTCCCGAAATTCGATTCCGACCGCGCGTACAAGTCATAATACCTGAAATAAAGCTGCTCATGGCCTCTGACTGCTGAACGATGCGGTAGAGCTCAAAACGACCGATCGGGTCGTTACAGGTACAAGCCCAAGAAAGGGCTCGGGTTATCTTTACAAGGCATCACGGAGCCCATCACTCTAACTGCCAGTGAGAAATTCTTTGATGTGGGTTCCAAGCCACATAAGATAACATAAAATAGGCTAATGAACGCAAGAGCAATGGGTGGTTTCTGCCTCAGCCGATCCCACATCTCTCCAAAAAATTTGTTAAGCCTAGATACATAGAGGAAGAAGATTACGCCTTCACGATCGAGGAAATTGAGGACATTTGTTGAGCGATGAGGCAAATGTTATATGAGGCTCATATGGTCTAGCCTCAAGCACTACTGAGGTGAAATATCTGGGGCCAAATGCCAAACTGCAAAATTGGAAAGCTACTCCATTCCCAGTCAGGCGGGAATCCCGGTAGTTCAGTCTTGCCATCTTTTCTGCATTCTGAGTTATTTCAGGGTGTAACTCAAATGTTTTTAGTTCATTGTCCTTTAAATTCTAATGTAAACCCTCCTATCTTCAAATTCAATAAAATGAAATCAATATTTCATCGTCTATGAATCTCTTTCTTTATTCTTTTGGGTTTTTTGTTATTTTTCTTATCTCTCTTTTTAGTTCTAATAATGTGGGCTTAAATAATATGACATGCTTGCGGACTTCATGCCCAGATCCTAACACGCTGTCTAATTATGAAATAATAAATCAAGAACCAAAATATGATGAAGATGAAGCTTTTAGGGAAATAAACCGAAAACTGGAACAATTTGAGAATAAGCCTAAGCCAAACTTAAAATAAACTGAGCCAGTTAATTTGGGTAGTCCGGAAGAGGTCCAGGAAACCATGAAAAGCATTCACACGGATGAAAGAACTAGGGATGCATTGATCCAACTCTTGTTCGAATTCAAAGACGTGTTGGCCTGGTCCTATGATGATATGCCAGGAATGAGTGTTGATTTAGTGGTGCACAAATTGCCAACTTACCCCGATTATCCCCCTGTCCAACAAAAACAGAGAAAGTTTAAAACTGACATCAGTGACAAGATCATAGAAGAAGTCACCAAACAGTTGAAAGCCGGAGTGATTCGAGTGGTCCGATATACCACGTGGTTGACTAATGTGGTCCCAGTGCCAAAGAAAGATGGGAAAACCTGAGTGTGTGTTTATTATCGGGATTTGAACAAAGCAAGCCCCGAGGACAATTTCCATTACCAAACATCCACATCCTTATTGAAAATTGTGCCAAACATGAGATACAATCTTTTGTGAATTGTTATGCCGGGTATCATCAAGTTCTGATGGATGAAGAAGACTCAGAAAAGACATCTTTTACTACACCTTGGGGTACTTAATGTTATAGGGTCATGCCATTTGGTTTAAAGAATGCCAAGGCAACATACATGAGAGCTATGACTGCCATCTTTCATGACATGATGCACCAGGAAATTGAGGTGTACATGGATGATGTGATCGTCAAATCTACAACGCAGAACGACCATGTGCGGGATCAGAGAAAGTTCTTTGAGCGACTGTGTAAGTATGACTTGAAATTAAATCCAACTAAATGTGCATTTGGAGTACCATCTGGGAAACTTTGGGGTTTATAGTCAGTTGGAGAGGCATCGAGTTAGATCCAACAAAGATAAAGTCTATTCGGGATTTGCCACCTCTGAGAACCAAGAAAGAGGTTATGAGTCTATTGGGAAGGTTGAATTACATCAGCAGATTCATTGCTCAGTTGACTTCCATGTGTGAGCGCATATTTAAGTTGTTGAAGAAAGATGCGGCGATTAGGTGGACAGATGAGTGCCAGGAAGCTTTCGATAAAATCAAAGAATATATGTCAAATCCGCCAATGTTAGTTCCACCCGAGCCTGGAAGGCCTTTATTCTTGTACTTGACAGTGTTGGAGAATTCTTTTGGATGTGTCTTTGGGCAACATGATGTGACCGGGAAGCAAGAACAAGCCATATACTACTTGAGCAAGAAGTTCACTAGTTACGAAGCCAAGTACACTTTGTTGGAAAGAACTTGTTGCGCCCTAACTTGGCTTGCTCAGAAGCTTAGGCATTACTTGTTGGCCTACACCACCTATCTCATCACCAAATTGGATCCTTTGAAGTACATATTCCAAAAGTTGATGCCCACGGGAAGGTTAGCGAAATGGAAAATCCTACTCACCGAGTTTGACATAGTCTATGTCACCCGCACGGCAATGAAAGCTCAAGCCTTGGTGGATCACCTAGATGAAAATCCTGTTGATAATGAATATCAGCCTTTGAGTACTTACTTTTCGGACAAGAAAATAAATTCAATTGAGGTAATTTCAAAAGACACTAATGCTTGGAAAATGTTCTTCGATGGAGCTATGAATGCAAAAGGTGTCGGGATTGGGGCAATTTTGATTTCTCCCACTAGTCAGCACTACCGGGCCGCAGCCCGACTTTGGTTTTTCTGTATGAACAACACTGTTGAGTATGAAACCTGCATTATAGGAATGAACATGGCAGTCGATCAGGATGTGGAAGAATTTTTAATCATGGGAGATTCTGAGTTGATTATTCGATCTCGGGGTGAAAGGGAAACTCGAGATATCAAGCTTATTCCATATAGGCAACATGTGGAAGATCTTAGAAAGTGGTTCAAATCCGTCGAGTTTAGGTACATTCCTCGGTTTCACAATGAGTTAGCCGATGCACCAGCTACTTTGGCCTCGATGCTACCATATCTAGGCAATGTCCACATTGACTCACTAGAAATCCAAATTCGAGAAAGACATGGTTATTGCAATGCAATTGAGATAGAACCAGATGTTCAGCCATAGTATCATGATATCAAAATATTCTTGAAAACAAAGGAATATCCCGAACAAGCTTGAGAGATGGGATTCATACCCGGAAGCGGGGAACACAAGGTTTAGAATCTCGGTGTCAGGTGCAGCCTAGAGGAAGTTGCTTGATAATCTAGTCCCGACCAAGCAGGAAATAAGTGCTTTGTCGGTTGAAGGTGCTCTCTTGCAGCTTATTTAATGGGAAGCCCTGAGCTACCGCTCCCTCTTACCAGGGATATCACTAGTGAAGTCTTACCTTCAGTTAAATATTACAAAACCTTTCGCATTAGAAGGCTCGCCAGTAGTTTCTTCTTGAGCGGAGAAGTCTGGTATAAAAGAACTCCAGATCTGAACCTTTTAAGACATGTGGATGTCCAGGAGGCCGGAAGAATCATGAATGAAGTGCACGTAGGAGTGTATGGACCCCATATGAATGGATATGTCCTTGCAAAGAAAATCTTTCGGGCAGTTTATTACTGAATGACCATGGAAAATGATTGCTTCAGTTTTGTCCAAAAGTGTCATCAGCATCAGGTACACGGTGACCTGATTCACGTACCGCCTTCGGAATTGCATCATATATCAGCGTTGTGGCCGTTCGTCGCTTGGGTTATAGATGTCATTGGGCCGATCTAGCCAAAAGCTTCAAATGGGCACAGATTCATCTTGGTTGCCATTGACTATTTCACAAAGTGGGTTGAAGCAGTCACTCTCAAAGCCATCACCAAGAAAGCGGTGGTCGACTTCGTGCATTCCAACATTATCTATTGTTTTGGTATTCCTAAAACTATCATTATAGACAATGCTGCAAATTTGAACAGTCATTTGATGAGGGAGGTGTAAAAACAATTTAAGATTACTCATCAGAATTCTACCCCTTATCGGCCCAAAGCAAATGGCGTTGTTGAAGGAACAAAAATATCAAGAAGATCCTTAGGAAAATGATCCAAAGTTCTAGACAATGGCATGAAAAGTTGCCTTTTTCATTATTAGGATATCGCACAACCGTGCGCACATCAATTGGGGCAACACCCTATCTATTGGTTTATGGCACTAAAGCCATAACACCCGTAGAAGTTGAAATTCCATCTCTTCGAATCATCGTCGAAGCTGAGATTGGGGACAACGAATGGGTCAAGACTCGTCTAGAATAGTTAACCCTGGTTGATGAAAGCGGATGGCCGTTGTGTGCCAAGGATAGTTGTATCAACAAAGAATGGTCCGCGTCTACAACAAAAAAGTGCAGCCCAGAAACTTCGAAGTGGGGCAACTCATTTTGAGACGTATTCTCCCATATCACAAGAAAGCAAAAGGAAAGTTTGCTCGAAACTGGAAGGGTCCGTACATTATAAGAAAATTGTTTCCAAAAGGGGCATCTACTTGGGAGACGTTGAAGGAAGTGACCCTGAAACAGCTGTCAATGCAGACGCGGTCAAAAGGTATTATGTTTAACCCTTCTGTGGTACAGATATTCTCCGATTATGATGACTAAGGCTTTCATTCTCACTACCCAAACATTGTTAACCCTCTGCAAACCCTTTGAGTTGGTTGCCTTTCTTTGATTATCCTCTTTGGAACCCGAAAATGTTGTAAAAAACAACAAAAACAAAAGAAAGTGAAAAACAAAGTTTCCTGAACTACGTTTGACTTGATTCCGAAAGGATACGTAGGCAGCCTCTCTCTGGGGTTCAGTCACACCAAACAAAAATCCACATTTTCCCAAAAGTTGAAACTGGGCAGAATTATAATGGTTGGATGACGGTTCGCCCGAAAGGTTCCAAAGTATCAATTCAATCCAAACTCTTTTGACCCTAAATCTTGTTCAAAGTCCTTCTGATCAATCGGTAAAGATGTTCAAGATTGAAAGGTGTGGTTACTTAGAGCTAATACAATCAAATGAGAGAAATAAAATGAGAGAGTCTTATTGGTGAAAACCCACACGGGCATGTAAGGCTGCGGTGAGTAGTGAATTTGAAAATGAGAGAGTCTTGTTAGTAAAAACTCGAAAATAGCACTATAAGGCGATGGTGAGAAGAGAAATGAGAGAGGTCAGTTGGCGAAAACCTACAAAGGACGCCACTGATCGAAAAGGAATCCCTTGCAACCATCGGCACTGATAGAGTCCTGGCAAGGTTTCTCGGTTTTGAGGTATGAGTTATGATGGGAGTTGGATGGTTGCACAAATCAGGCATGTCATGTCTATTGAAGTCTGCATTCACTCCAGATAAGCCTTTCTTTCCTTTATCCGAAAGGGACACTTCTCGTTTAAATTCATTATCCGGTCCATTATTTACTTTTCTTTGAATCCCTTTCGGTCTAATTCTCCTCGGAAACTAATACAAAGAAAAGATAGCAAGATTGGTTTTACAGGGTTTTGTCTGACAGAAAGCTAAAATTCAAGAAAGCCACCCAGCCTCAGTAGGTGTGTCAAGTCAACTTCAACTGGCCATGATGGCCGATGCTCCAGAGTCAAAAACTCCTAAAAAGAAAAGAAATCAAAGTCAAGTGCCCATAAAGGCAAAACAAGATGAAAAGGCTAGGCCCCACACGGGTCAATCATCATGTGGAACTTTGGAAAGTCAAGATCCCAGAGCCAGCGAGCAATGGAGATTTTATTAAAAGAGCTGGGCCAAGATCAAGTGATTGAAACAATCAGGCCACAAAACCAACCACTGTTTCAAACTGACAAAATGTTCTTCGATTTGAAAACAGGTGAATATGAACAATCCAAAACAACTCCTCAAGGAGCAAGTGTGATAAAAGCAAAGTGCGTAGAGACCAAAATGGGTCTGCAGCAAAAGTTAACTCGAAAAAGGGAAGTCCCCTTCAAACTCTTTATTCATACTCCTAATAAAATGAAATGTGAAATGAAAAGAAAGAAGAAGAAAAATTGAAAACCATGGTAGCATAGGGTCTCCAATCTCTAGCTATGTTTTCCCAAAATAGGGTCTCATTCCCTAGTCAAGGCAAGCATAACCTGGTAATTTTTCCAACATAAGGTCTGTCACGACCCAGATTTCCCACCATCGGGAAAGTGATGGGCGCCTAGTCATGGTAGCTAGGCAAGCCTACTCAATTACCTTTCCATCACTACACAATTATTTTAAAAGTTCATAGCATCAATATAGAATATGAAATTTAATAAGAACAATAGCGGAAGTCTGATTTATAAATACGAATCAAAATGCGGAACAGTTATTAATAGCCTCTACCCAAGATTTGGTGTCACAGTACTCACGAACTACTAAGAATATACTAAATACAATGGTCTGAAAGAATATATATGTTGTCTGTCTCGGAAACAATGAGGCAACAGTCTAAAAGAGAACATAAAGAAGAGACGCCGGGCCTGCGGACGCCTGCAAGGCTACCTCGGTCTTGTGAAAATGAAAGCCTGCTCCCGCACTACTGCTGCTACTGCTCCTCAAAACCTGGACCTGTGCAAAAATGCACAGAAGTGCAGCATCAGCACAATCGACNGAAAACATGCTATGGGGAGATACAATATTAACAGCAATCCCAAGTAACAAAATTAAAGCAGCTTAGATTCACAATGAACAAGGAATCAACACTCAATAAAAGCACATGGTATCAATAACTATTGCGGCGTGCAACCCGCTCCATAATTACCATTGTTGCGGCGTGCAACCCGATCCACAAATACCATTGTTGCGGTGTGCAACCCGATCCATACCATTTATCAGGTATCATTGTTACGGCGCGCAACCCGACCCTCATATATCATTGTTGCGGCGAGCAACCCGATCCTCAATATCATTGTTGCGGCGCGCAACCCGATCCTCAATGTCATTTAACAGTCTGACTTCCTAAACAACAGTAACAATTAAGGGGCATAAAAATAAGCAAATATTTTACAAAATCCCGGCAAGGGAAAGAAACCAACAAGTTCAACCAAACATCCTGGCAAGGGAATAATCAACACGTTTTCTCTTTCTTACTTTTCTTATCTTATAATTCACTCTACCCTTTTTGAGCCAACGCTCCAAAGAATCAAGTTATTTCGTATACTTTCAATATTCATATCACAACTCGAGCCAATGCTCCTAGGAATCAAACGATCATATCACCGTTCACATGTTATTCACAACATATAGAAATCCTCTAATAGATATGAAATTTACAACCAATTCATGATAATCGCATTACAAGGACTCACGGTCATGCTAGACACCAATGTATAGATACTCGTCACCATGCCTATACATCGTACTCGATCACATA
>MU676709.1:0-35423 GCA_026770625.1 Nicotiana glauca | reverse complement strand
CCAGTCTCGGAATCCCAAACGGACATCAATAACACTGAAATGCATTTTAAGCCAAACTGATGCAATTTCTTCTAAAATTCTATCTTCCATAATAGGCGCCAAAACGCTCCCGGGTTATCCAAAATCCGATCCGGGCATACGCCCAAGTCCGAAATCATCATACGAACCTGCTGAAACCTTCAGATCCCAATTCCGACGTCGTTTACTCAAAATTTCAATCCTAGTTTATTTCTTCAATTTTAAGCTTCGGAAATGAGAATTTTTATTTAAATTTGACTCCAAACTTCTTGAATTTTAATTCTGACCATACACACAAGTCAATATACCTGAGATGAAGCTGCTCATGGCCTCAAACTGTTGAATGACACGCCGGAGCTCAAAACGACCGGTTGGGTCGTTACACCAACCAGCTCCCCTTACGCGAACGCGAGTCACCGATCGCGGACGCGATGCACAACGGACAGGGACCCCCAAACTCCCTCCACAAGAAGCAGGATCCTAGACGCGAACGCGAAGACCAACGGCCTCAGGCCTACGCGAACGCGACCCTGCCTCGCAAACGCGAAGGCCAAATTGGCCTGCAACTGCTGTTGTAAAATCTGCAACTCCTCAATATCCCGAAACTCTTCGTTAGCTATTCGAAATCACCCCGAGGCCCCCGGGACCTCAACCAAAAGCACAGGTATGTTCTATTACCTTATTCAAACTTGCTCGAACTATCAAAACACTACCGTTAACATCAAAATCATCAAATTTCATCAAATCAAAACCTAAGTTTAACTAAAACCTCCAAAACTTGCATTCGATCAAAAACCCAACCAAAACACCTCCAAATGACCTGAAATTTTACCCGCACATCCAAAATCACCTAACGGAGCTACTGCAACTCTCGAAATTCCATTCTGACCCCCAGATCAAAATCTCACCCATCAACCGGAATTCGCCAAAATACTAACTTCGCCAATTCAAGCCTAATTCTACACCGGACCTCCAAAATCAATTTCGATCGCGCACCTAAGTCACAAATCACCTCCTGAAGCTAACTGAATTGCCCGAAATTACATCCAAGCCCTCTAACTCATAAGTCAACGTCCGATTGACTTTTCAAACTTAAGTCTTCCTTAAGGAGACTAAGTGCCTCATTTCTTATCAAAACCAATCCAAATCAACCCTCACATGCCACATACCGATAATGAAATATTAAGAAGCAATAAACGAAAAAAATGGAGCAGCAACACATGAGACGACGGGTTGGGTCGTCACATTATGCTCAGTTCCAAAGCTTCTATCCAATTGGTTAGAGTCTCGTGCTGATAACGTGTTATAAAACAATAAAAAGAAGAAAATATTGTAGAGAAAAGTAGAGAGAGAATTCTTATTGATATTGAGATGAATTACAATCGAATATGACACCTCTATTTATAGGGAAAGAGTGACTTAGTCACCAAGTAAAATCCCTAAAGTCTTTCTAAAATATAGGCATTCACCTTAGATAGAATTCTATTTATAACAATGAATACTTTTTTGAAATAAATAAGTACACTTATTTAAATATAATAGAGAATATGGCGTACATAAATATCCACAACTATTAATAACAATTCAAATTTTACATAAAAAATACTCCATCTATTTTAATTTATGTGAACATATTTCTTTTTTAATTCGTGCCTAAAAGAAAGATCCCTTTCCCTATTTGGAAATAATTTATCTTTATGCAATCATTTATAACCACATAAAATATATATGCTTTATTTTACACCACAAGTTTAAAAGTCTTACGCATCTCTTTTCTTAAACTTTGTGCCCAATTAAATGGGTCATATAAATTGAAACAGAGGGAGTATATAATTAAGAACAATTACAATAAAACAAAAAATGAGTTTGATAAGTCTAAAAAGTAAATTGACAAGTTTTGCTGCTATAAGCAGGTAAACAAATGATCTATTATTCGGGAATGAAGATTAATTTTATATTTTAAATAATTATTTAATCTCATATGCAATTACTATTCTCTTTCTTGATCATAACAATTACTACTTTTCTATCTTATAAGAAAAATACAACAGTTGCATTTGACATTAATATTTTATTACCTAATACCGTTAGACAACTCTTGTCATGATTTTTATAATCGTGCAAAAATATTTATCATTTTTGTCATGGCAAATTTTTTTATTTTTTCAAGCCAACTATTTTCATTTTCTTTCTAGTTTGAAGCAAAAATACTCATTAGCTACAAGATTTTGTTTCGATTAATTTCACAGGCCTTTAAGATTATTATTATTAAAATAGCAATTAGCAAGTTTCACTTGTGGAAAAAGCTAATGATTAACTACGAAATTTTATCAGAGCAATAAATTTGTGGCTAGATCAGTCTATAATGAAAAATAATTATAGATATTAAGTCAATTATTGACATCATTTTTTAGAACTTGAAGTAAAAATATTTATCTAGCTATAATACTTTATTTTAAATAATTTATTATGTTCAAAAGGTTACTTTTTCTACAATAACTTTCAGTTTATAGCAAAAACTAACAATTAGCTATGATATTTTGTTATAACAATAAATCTGTGGCAATATCATTTATCTATTGCCACAGTTTTTTTATAACTTGAAGCAAATGCATTTCTTTAGCTATAATATTTTATTTCAAATAATTTATTGTGGCTAAAAGGTTGCTATTGGTACAATAATTTTTAGTGCGTGGCTAAAACGTATAAATTAGCTATGCAATTTTATGGTAGCAACAAATCTATAGCTATTTAGGCAATTATTGCTACGATTATTAGTAATTATAGCAAAAATAAGGAATTTGCCTTACCAATTTAATTTTCGTGGCTAGCAAATTTTACGAATTTGTAAATAGCCAGGAAATTCAAAATTTTGTGGCTATTGTTAGGTATTAGCCACGATTTTTAAATTCGTAACTGATATTTCGTAGCTTTAAATACCTTATGTTGTAGTGAATCATCCTCCAATAGGTTCCATCAAACCCTAGATTAGAGAGTTTAGCTACTCATTAATGTATCAACAATCATCATTATATTCAAAGACATTAAACTACAAAGTAAAAGAGATAAATGGAGGGAAAACTCATTTGATTGTTGCTCCACGGTGCTCTGTAGCCCTTTTCTTCTCCAAAATCGTGTCCAACCCCTTCTCAGCTCGTTTGGGGAGTATTTATATGTTAGGCCCGAAATAATTGAGTCCAAATCCGGGTTGGAGTCTTTTAACCAACAACTTTTAATCACCGGGCTATAGACCTCGCGAGGCCAGGCTTATAGCGCGGTCAGTCTGGCTACAAAGCTGGATACGCCTGGCTTATAGTGCGGCCAAGCTGGATATATACCTGGCTTTACTCGGTGTGTAGCACGGTTAGGTAGGCTATAGAGCTCGTTTTACTTAGTTTGTAGTAAGGTTTGGGTACTTGATGATTTTGTGCTTTTTTCTTGCATTGTTATCCTCTTTTCGTGCAACTTTCATCCAGCTCTTTCTTCCAATATTACCACACATAAAAAAAATGATTTAGCTCAAATATCGCACAATTAACCACTAAACCATCAAAATATGGGGCGAGTACTGTACTAAAAGTATAGGATTTTGGCCAAACATCAGGATCCTTAAGGAGATTGTTTTTGGTAGTGAAGATCGTTGAATATGTAAGTAATGAATAAAGGTTTAATGGTAAATATTGAAGTACTCGTGCGCAGATGAGAGTTTCCGGCAAGGCAGTAGTGTCCAAGTAGTTTAACAGACATTGACTTTCACAATGAAAATCGTTGAATGTGCTAGGTAACGAACATAGGTTTAGTGATCAATATTGAAGTTGTTGTGCGAGGATAAGAGTTATGATCCAGTAAGAAGTGGTGGAGTGATTTGACGGAAAGATAAAATAAGGTATTGTATCTTTTATAAAGATTAGTTGTCCTTGTCTTCTATGTCCATGATTAGAGAAGTTAGGGAATTGAAGAAGGTTTTTTCTGAAAGATCATAAAAAGTTCGTCGACGAAATATTTTCGTTCAAGCCATCATTCGCTACTTTAGGTGTAGGACGGGGAGGGAAGAAGCAATTAGTATGAAAGGCGGGTGAAAAAAAAAGTGAAAGAAATCTAATTTAACTCATAAGAAAGCTACCTATTTAAAAAGTAGGAAAGGAGAGTCGTACATCTGAAAATTGATTACTTATTTCATAATTCATTTAGGGATCATTTGGTTGAAAATTTGAAACAATAATCTCAACTTAAATTTTCGCATAAAAAGAAATTATATTTAGATAAATGTATGAGAAAACTAATTATTACATAACTTATACAATGTTTCTGTACTAGGAAAAGAAATTCTTGACATCTTATATTAAGTTACGTGAAAATTTATAAATTATTATATTTTGGGAGTATCCTTAGGTAACTAAGAAGGTAGGTTCTGATGCCTAAAAAAACTATACGTGTCGTGCAAAGACGGTCGTGACTATTGGTTTGGCTCGAAATAAATTATATTATGAGAGTGATATACTAAGATTTTTTTACCATGCTGATTCATACGGGACGATCGTAAAATGACTTATCCGATTTACTTTGTACCCATATTAGACTCCATGTTGTACATATAGTGAATTGAGTTTATATCAATCTCTATGAGTGTTCACTCGTTAAAGTTATGATACATGTTATATTATGAAAAGTCGCAAGACCACATGTTTAATTTTCAAAAAATGTTTCAAGTCTTTAAATTATGTTTGCAAGATTTATGAAATGCCTTACTTGGTTTGAATTGCACATCAATTGCGTGATATATTTTAAAGTTTTATCACAATATTTATTTAGGAAGTCAATAATACTTTTTGAGTACGATGCAGATGTACTTAATCTTGCTTGATAGCATCCATGCTTTCTATTTATTGGTGAGATCGAACAATTGAATAAGAATTTGGGATTTGACTCTTTTAGAAATTTAGGATGAAACCACTGTGTATCTATATACTAGTCTCTTTTATATAATTATTCAGTTAATTAGAAGCTCAATACATACTCTAGATTATATATTTATATTCAGAATGTCATCATTTGCACTTTATATATTGAGTATAAAAAGTTATAAATAATCTAGGCTATTAAGTCAAATATTGATAATTTTTACTTATGAAATTTCTTTATCACAAAGTATATATAGCTTATGAATGTTTAGGAATGTATAGTTGACTCGACCACAAATAAGGTATTGAGTGTCAATCATGCGCCCACTCGAGCGTAATACAGTTATCGAAAAATAAGGAACAATAGAATTAAATTCTAATGCACAAGAAAAAGGTAAATAAAAAGTATTATAAATGGGACGAAGATATGAAATAGCTACTGTAAAGTAAGAAAAAAATAAAGATAAAATCTCTAACTTTGAAAAGCTCTAAAATCACTTTCTAAGCCATGTGGCATATCGAGAGTTAAGGCTTTCATATATCCAAGTAAAGAAAGACAATTAATGTATGTATTATGTATTGTTATTGTTGCGCCCCTTTTTCTCGCGGAGTCCGGGTTTCAACATTTTTTGGGATAACTCATTTCCTTTTGTGAAGGGTATGAAATTTGAAGAGTCGTCACCTAACGGATTTAAGGTGTGTTAGGGCACCTAAAGCAAATAACTCATAAACCGGTTTGCATTACCAGAGATTGGGTAAGGGCTCGAGATAACCTTGAGGGGAAGGTGTTAGACTCCCCTCGAGATCCACAACAGTGGGTCCCGGTCAAACTCGAATTAGGTGAATTAGTCTTATAAACAAATAAAGCAATTTAGACAAATAAAGATTATTTCTAAAACAAGGATTAAAAGGGGGTTCTAGGTTTTTTAGCCTATAGGATCACTTATGTGCAATACTTGGTAATCGTCCCCAAATTAAGGTGCTACACATAGCATTAGCGCACAGGTCATCATATCCTTTACTACCCGATTAACCTCCCCTTAATTATTGTTACCTAAGCGTTCTAATAGCATCCAGTATGTGCCTTGTGCGTGAATTACCCGTCTCTTGCTTGTGGCCCTGGAGGTGTTTAGGACCTCTATTTAAGGAAGTTATAGACTCACTTATGTTATTTTAAAAGGAGAATACTAAGCGACAAATAAAAAGTCAAATAGGACTATCACATAAAGATGCAATTAAAGGGCTCATATTTACCTCCACCAATAAGCAAACAATTGCACGCCTCAAACAAACAGTTTTGAACGATTCTAAGTCCTATAGCAGGATATCTAGATGAGCACAAAATGTGAAGCAGTTTCATTAAGGCGAGGCAGTAAATACCTAATCAATTTGCTTACTGATTTTTATTACTTCCTGAATCAGGGCAGGTTTCAAGCAGCAGGAAAATAGCAATTTCAAACCCAGAATCCAATTAGCTTAGAAGATTGCCTAAGTGATAGTCGGACAGAATTTTATAAACCGGGTATCTGAGCTGTAAACAGTTAATGATTTTAGCAGGCTGATTTTTATATTTTGGACCATACAGGCATGATATCTAAGTGTAGAAGAACTAACCTTAAGACCTTATAGGCATGGTATCTAAATGCAA
This sequence comes from Nicotiana glauca, assembly GCA_026770625.1. Taxonomy (NCBI): domain Eukaryota; kingdom Viridiplantae; phylum Streptophyta; class Magnoliopsida; order Solanales; family Solanaceae; genus Nicotiana; species Nicotiana glauca. Next base: position 28,856 of record MU676709.1, on the reverse strand, counting down.
AAATGAATTTGAGGTTTCCTATTGGCATGGTATCTAAATGCAAAAATGATTCTGAAATTTTCTATAGATATGGCATCTAAATGCAAAAATAATTCTGAAATTTCCTTTAGACATGGTATCTAAATGCAAAAATGATTTAAAACTTTATAGGCGGGATTTTTAAAATGCATAACTGATTTCAAAACTTTGTGGGCATGATTTAAATGCATTAGTGAATCTTGACGGGATATTCATAACTATTTTGATCCTATAGGCATGTTATCTGCCCCACATAGTAACAGAATGTATTGAAATAAATATCTATAGGCATGTTATCTACTGCGTTCAGTAACACAATATAACTGAATAAGTAAATAACCTATACGCAGCATATCTAACATATAGTAGTGAAAAATATTTGAAGGAAACAGGCACCTAAAGCAGGTTTTCTATCGGAGGCCTACAGCAGGCCCAATGCATCCGGATACCCCAGGCCATCAAACCATAACAACTCCAAAGCTCGGAGATACACAGTAACCATTGGCAAAGCATCAAGAACCCAAATCTCTAGTGTGTCAGAGTTCTCAAGTGCTTCGAGAACCCAGGGCAGAGCTCACACTAGAGAACAAATGTTCAGAAGCAGTTCAAAAAGGATTGGAAACCAGCCCCAATGCGTCAGAGTTCAGAGGAGTCTCATGGACCCTAAGCAGTGCTCATATTGAGGTAGCAAGATCCTAGTTAAATAAGAGTAGAAGTTGAAAATATATAAAAGTAGGAGATAGTTTTAGGAAAAAAGAAGTTTCGATTTCAGAAGTGCATAAAATCATATCACAAGATCAACATTTGCAACAGAACCACATTTACCAGATTGAGCTCAGATATCAATTAACAACATAGCAGAACAGAGTCACAGCTAGTTCAATCAAAGTTCTATATTGCCTGGGGATTGACTTAGTTCACTAGTTATCACTAGGTTATCCTATGCACATGTTTTAAGGAATAGCATGCTGGGATTATGGTCCCAATTAGACAGTCATACAGAAGGGTAGCAAGAGTTGGAAGCATAGAAAATCATGAATTATTCAGGAACCTGTTAGGGGAAACACTTAAAACAGGGCAGAAATCATGCTAGTTGAGAAACAAATAGACATAGGTCTAATTACATAAAGGCAGACATGTTGAAAACAAGAAGCACATAGGTATAATTTCATGGAAGTAGCCATGCTGGTTAAGATTCATGAACAGGAGGTACATAGCCTAACTACATAGAGGTAGACATGCTAATTAAGAGTAATAAACATGAAGCACATAGGTTCAACACACATAAAGTAGACATGCTGGTTAAGAGTAATAAACATGAAGCACATAGGTTCAACTTTATAGCATATTGAATGATAATAGGAATGGAGACATACCAGTAAAGGAATAGCAAACAAAAAGTTGAAAGTATGCAGAATTCAATAGTCTAGCCTTGGCTTTCAGCTGGTAGACAATGCAGCAAACACAAGTAACAGAAAGGTTTGAGAGCAAGAGTTTGTGTGCGTGTGTGTATTTCTTTTTGAGTGTGTTCGTGTAAGTGTCTGAGTCTGTCCCTTGAAAATCATAACAAGAAGGGTTTTTATATCATGCAATAGGGTAGGTCACATAAGGTAATGAATCAATCACACATACATAAGGTATAAAAAATAAATAAGAATCAGTCCGGAACCAATTAAGAGGATAGAATCAAATAAGTACCACTTAATTTAAGGAAAAATCTCACGCAGAATCAATCCGTAATTAAGAGCAAGGTTAATAAGGTAAGAAACAGTTTCCGAAATCAATTAAGAATTAGGACACACAATCAAGCCAATAATACGGATACATAAATAGGGTAGAACAAGTAAACCTAAATAAGGAAATATGGGTACTAAATTTGGACCCTAATTTAGGTAAGTAAATCAATTAACAACTTAATTGACAGAGTTAAAGATAACAAGCAAGAGACAGCAGGATAAATAGTCAGAGAGTCGAAACCCTAGGATATGTCAAAGACATAGAAATGAAACTTAAAAAGAATCGGTCGAAATAGTAAAGAAGAAAACCATAATTTAAAGCATTTAAACTCTGAGAATTTTTACAGAAAACTTGTTAGAAATCAAAACCTTAGGGTAAAACATAATCGATTAATAATAATAGTAAAAGCAGAAAAATCTTAAGGAAAATACCAAACAAACTCAAAACCGTTTTAGATCTAAAGAGATCTACATAGAAATAGCTAGGTTTATGAACAGAGGTAGAAAATCTTATTCGAACCAGCGATTTGAAGCCAGGAAAATACAAAAATGATAGTATTCACAGACATAGGGTTGAATATAGGCGGATTAATCGTAAAGATGAGAGATTTGAACCGAATCTAGTTCGAATCCCTTGAGATCCCATTAAGTAACATGAAAATCGAAAAAATAGTATAGGTAATAGGTCGGATAAGACGGTAAATCGCCAAATGATTCCCTATCCAGTTGGGTCGAATGAATTTGGAGGGAGTTGTTGAGTGACGACGCTCTAGGCTTTGAGAGCGTGTGAGAGAAGAGAGGAAAAGAGGGCGACAGTGTCTGAGAGAAATGGGTAGGGTTTTGGGGTTTATTGGATTTAAAATGTAAGAAATAACATGGACCGTTGATCTCAAAGATCAACAACCACGATCAAAGGGGGTTATGGGTCAGGTTGGACGGGTATTTGGGTTGGGTTAGGTTAGGGAATTTAGTTCAGAAAAAAGGGGCTATATTTTAAATACCCATTTAATTCAATAAAAATAATTTTATAAAATAATTTATAAATAATAAAAATATAATTATATGCATTAAAATGATTTAAAATAATTACTTAATATTAGAAAATATAATTTGTCATTTTCTATGTGGATAAGGATAATTATGCATATATGGGGGATATTATTGCAAAATATGCAATTATAGTCTTAAATATGCAAATGTAAATGCAATTAAAATATTTGAATACTTATATGGGCATAAATGATAAATTTCGATGATTAAATCATCATGAAGTAATATGAGGGATAATTATTAAATATTTATATAATTTAAAATACATAAATAAATTTATTTAAGGCCTTTAAAAATTATAGATAAATTGTAAAAATACTTGTGCATGTTTGTAAATATATGTGCAATATTTTGAAAGTATGTATGCATATTTGAAAATATATGAGGGAAAAATTAGGTATCAACAACTGCCCCTCTTTACCCGGCAAGGATGAAAGAGTTTTCGGGTAAAGAAATGATGATCGATTTTGATCGAATGGGATGTTTTGAAAAATATAAGCCTCGTCCCTGTATTTGAGCAGCCTACATATCCCTGGTTTTACAGGAATCAGGTCATGTGTAGTTCTGGACCCAACGGCGAATGAAGCCAATGGAATTGTTATAGGAATGGTAGCAAGTTCCTAAAAGACTCCTTCTTTGGGGAGGAAAGTATTATATGGGTTTTATGCTAAGTCATGAATATGAGCCTGAGGTGTAATAGATGTATCATAGGGCAGATATCGGAATGGTCATAGAGTAAAGGTGGGTAATTGATGGGGTCGATTACGTTTGAAATAATGGTTAGGCATAAGTGTAACCAGAAGGGTATGAATGGAAACCGGAACGAAGGTTGCTTCTGTTTAAAGAATGGTTACTTTCCTGAATTACCTGCAAAACTTAAAACACAACGCATGCGAGTATATAGAGTATTGCGAGAATATAAACATGATACAAATTCCGTTTGGACCATGAAGATTGTCTTTGGACGGTGAGGATGACATCCTTAGACCATGACATCCTGGGCCATGAATCATGAGATAAGGGATTCACAGGCCATGAAATGATGTCCTCGGGCTATGAGAATGATGCCTCTGAACCTGACACCTTTGAATAATGATGTTCAATATGAGAGATCCCTAGGACATGACATGGTGTCTTCAGGCTATGAGGTTGATGCCTACGGACTATGATGTCTTTGGAAAAGTTGGCTATACATCAGCCCATAAAGTGTAGAGACATGATACCAAAGGTAATAACAAGGCAATGCTTAGCCTCGTGCAGAGTTTGGGGGTAGAGCTTAACCCCGAGATAAGAAGATAAAGCAAATTTAAAATAGAGCAACACTTATGCAAGGGAGGACAATGCTTGGTCTCATGAGAAGGCAGTGCTTGGCCTTATGCAAATAGGTAGGTAGGGCTTAACTTCATGCAAGAATCGAGACAGATCTTAGTCTCACGCAAAGAGAAGGCAGTGCTTAGCCTTATGCAAATAGGGAGGCATGGCTTAGCCTCATGCGAGATTTGAGACAGGGCTTAGTCTCATGCAAGGATCAAGACAGGGCTTGGTCTCGTTCAAGGGAAGACAGTGCTTAGCCTTATGCCAATATGGAGGAGGGTCTTAGCCTCATGCAAATGTGAAGGCAGTGCTTAGCTTTATGCAAATGTGAAGGCAGTGCTTAGCCTCATGCAAGATTTGAGATAAGGCTTAGTCTCATGAAAAGAGAAGGCAATGCTTAGCATTATGCAAATGTGGAGGCAGGGCTTAGCCTCATGCAAGATTTGAGACAAGACTTAGTCTCATGTAAAGAGAAGGCAATGCTTAGCCTTATGCAAATGTGGAGGCAGGGCTTAGCCTCATGCAAGATTTGAGACAAGGCTTAGTCTCATGCAAAAAGAAGGCAATGTTTAGCCTGATGTAAATATGGAGGTAGGGCTTAGCCTCATGTAAGATTTGAGACAGGGCTTAGTCTCATGCAAAGAGAAGGCAATGCTTAGCCTTATGCAAATGTGGAGGAAGGGCTTAGCCTCATGCAGAGAGAATGAAGCTTGGCCCTATGCAGTGAACAAGCAATAAATAGGAGTAGAATATTTCTTAGCTGGAGAGACATTCACGTATGGTGGCCTGATTGGTAGTGATTTTGATGTTTGTACATTTGTGAATACTCCTGTTATGTCCAATGTGCCTGTATCCAAAGAAAAATCGTGAGTTTTGTGGGGGGAGGTTGGTTAGTGCCTTCGTCTGCTGGCTTTGCTTTGGGAACCCTGTTCGAATTACCCTGGGTAACACCTGGCTGCTACAGAAACAAAGTTTTTGAAAATATGCACTTATTGGTAAAATATAGTTATTTTATTTTATAAAGCATAGTGATATGTAATATTAAGTAAATTAGATGAACTAATGATTGTAACACTTTTAGAGACATTGCAGCTTCCTTGTTTCTCCTAAAAATTCTGCCTAGTTTGATATTTGGTCATTCTGCGTGCAGCGAGGTTTGTTGAATCTGCTACGGAATTTTGAGAAGGTTCTAACTTTCTAGCATATGATGGCGTTGGCTGGACTTGCTCCGGAATTTTGAGGGTCCTCCTCAAAATTCTACCTAGTTTCTGGTTCTGGGGGAAATCAAAATTTTATTAAGGTATGACCGAACCTACAAGGCTGCCTACGTATCCTCTCTTAAACGAAAATCAGGTCAAGCGTAGTTCAATTACATCAGATGAATGAATGTAAACAATCTTAAACGTAGTATCTCTTGACTGCGTCTGAATTGATAGGTTTTGGCCAAACTTCTCCATCCATTTCTTTGAGTATGAGTGCCCCTCCTATTAGCACCCGGTGAACCATATAAGGACCTTGCCAGTTGGGTGAAAATTTTCCTTTAGCTTCGTCCTGATGTGGGAAGATCCGCTTTAGCACTAGCTGCCCCGGTGCAAATTGTCTTGGTCTGACCCTTTTGTTGAAAGCTCTGGACATTCTGTTCTGATAAAGCTGACCGTGACATACTGCTTTCATTCTTTTTCCATCTATAAGGGCTAGTTGCTCATAGTGCCTCCTTATCCATTATGCATCACTGAGTTCGGCTTCCTGTATGATCCTTAAAGAAGGAATTTCTACCTCGGCTGGAATGACAACCTCGGTACTATAAAATAGTAAATAGTGGTTTTCTCCGGTTGATGTGCGGACCGTAGTGCGGTATCCCAATAGGGAAAAGGATAACTTTTGTGTCATTGCTTGTGGTTTTCTACCATCTTCCTTAGTATCTTCTCGATGTTCTTGTTGGCAGCTTCCATAACTCTATTCATTTGAGGCCTATATACTATAGAGTTTTTATGCTTGATTTTGAAGGTTTTACACATGGCTTTCATCAAGTCATTGTTGAGATTGGCGACATTATCAGTGATAATGGACTTGGGAACCTCGAATCGGCAAACAATACAATCCTTGACAAAATCTGCGATGACTTTCTTGGTTACAGCTTTGTAAGATGCAACTTCTACCCATTTTGTGAAATAATTGATAGCCACTAAAAGGAATTGGTGCCCGTTAGAAGTTGTGGGCTCGATTGGACCAATGATTCCATTCCCCGGGCAGTAAAAGGCCAAGGTGCACTTGTTGCATTGAGCTCATTTTGTGGTACCTTTATCATGTCTGCATGTACCTGGCATTGGTGGCATTTTTGTACGTACCAGATGCAATCCATTTCCATGGTCATCCAAACATATCCAGCTCTGAGTATCTTCTTGGCTAGAACAAATCCGTTCATATGCGTGGCGCAAGTTTTGGCATGTATCTCCTCAAGCAATGTGGAAGCCTCTTTTGCGTCAGCACACCTTAACAACCCCAGATCAGGAGTTCTTCTATACAGGGTTCCTCCACTTTGGAAGAAGTGATTGGACAACCTTCGTAGCGTGTTTTTCTAGGTATGGTTTGCCTGTTCCGGATATTCTCTTTTCGCCAAATATTCTTGATGTCGTGAAACCAAGGTTTTCCATCCGTTTCTTCTTCAACATGAGCATAGTAAGCCGGCTGGTTATGGATTTTCACCGTGATGGGATCGATGAAATTCTTGTCTGGATATTGTATCATTGATGATAAGGTGTCCAATGCATCTGCGAACTCGTTCTAGACTCTCGGAACATGTTTGAATTCTATCTTTGTGAATCTCTTCATTAGTTATTGCACATGATACAAGTATGGTAGTATCTTGATATTTTTTGTAGCCCATTCTCCTTGAACCTGATGTACCAGAAGATCCGAATCTCCAATTATCAATAACTCTTGTACATTCATATCGATGGCCATATTGAGCCCTATGATGCAAGCCTCATATTATTCCATATTGTTGGTGCATGAATACCTAAGCTTTGCAGATACCAGGTAATGCTGACCTATTTCTGATACCAAAACTGCTCCAATACCCACTCCCTTGAAGTTTGCATCCCCATCGAAGAACATTCTCCAACCATCGTAGGCTTCAGCAATATCCTCTCCTACAAACGATACTTCTTCCTTAGGAAAATACATTTTTAATGGTTCATATTCTCGTCCCACAGGAATTTCGGCAAGATGGTCTGCCAATGCTTGTCCTTTGACCGCCTTTTGGGCTACATAGACGATATTGAACTCACTTAACAATATCTGCCACTTAGCTAACTTCCGGTTGGTATGGGCTTCTGAAAGATATACTTTAGATGGTCCATCCTGGATATGAGGTACGTGGTATAGGCACAGAAGTAATGCCTCAATTTATGAGTTGTCCAGGTCACAACACAGCAAGTGCGTTCCAACAGGGAGTATCGTGCTTCATAAGGTGTGAACTTCTTACTCAAGTAGTATATGGCTTGCTCCTTTCTTCTTGTCTCGTCATGTTGTCCCAAAACAAAACCGAAAGCTCTATCTAATATAGATACATAGAGTAGAAAAGGTCTCCCAGACTAGGAATGGCGGTGTAGACAGGTATTCCTTGATTTTGTCAAAAGCCTTCTGACAATCCTCGGTCCAAATGGTTTCAGTATCTTTCCTCAATATTTTGAAGATGGGTTCACATATTACCGTGGACTGTGCTATGAAGCGACTAATGTAGTTGAGGCATCCTAGGAAGCTCATCACGTCCTTCTTGCTTTTTGGAGGTGGTAACTCTTGGATAGCCTTAACTTTGGACAGGTCCAACTCGATTCCTCGGCAACTGACAATGAATCCCAACAGCTTTCTTACAGGAACCCTAAATGCATATTTCGCGGGGTTGAATTTTAGATTATACCTCCTTAGCCTGTCAAAGAGCTTTCTCAAGTCTTCTATGTGATTTGCGGCCTTCTTGTATTTGAGGATGACGTCTTCAACATACACCTCTATTTCCTTGTGTATCATATCATGGAAGATGGTTGTCATGGCTCTCATATAAGTATTCCGAGCATTCTTTAGACCTAATGGTATCATCTTGTAGCAGTACACTCCCCACGGTGTAATGAAGGCTATTTTCCCTGCGTCTTCTTCGTCCATCCAGAGCTGGTGATAACCCGCGAAGCAATCTACAAAGGATTGGAGTTCATGCTTGACGCAATTGTCGATCAGGATGTGTATCTTTGGCAGGGGAAGTCGTCCTCAGGACTTGCACTGTTTAAATCCCGATAGTCAACACACACCCTGACTTTTCCATATTTCTTCGGAACTGGTACAATGTTGGCTAGCCAGGTTGGGTACTCAACTACCTTAAAAACTTTGGCTTTGATCTGCTTAGTGACTTCCTCCTTGATTTTCAGGTTCATATCTGGCTTGAACTTTTTGAGTTTCTGCTTCACTAGCGGACACATTGGATTGGTAGGCAACTTATGATCCACTATGGATGTGCTCAGACCGGTGAGGTCTTCATATGACCATGCAAAAATATCCTCATACACATTCAGGAAACGAGTATATTCTTCCTTCTCTGACGGTGATAAATGAATGCTTATCTCTTTGACGGTTTCGGAATCACCCAAATTGACTGCTTCGGTTTCGTCCAGGTTGGACTTAGGTTTGTTCTCAAAGTCCTCAACCTCTTTGACAACTTCCTCAGGTATTTCTTCTTCTTTTGAGTCACTATCCTTATATTGTGTTGTCTCATTACATGTCACAGTCATCGGTTCATCAGGAAAAGTAATAATAATACTATAGAAAGAAAATGTGAAATATAATAATGAATAATAAATAGCAATGCATTGATTAAATTTTGAAATAATCCAAAACAAGTACGGCTCGATGACTCAAGCAATTACTTCAAAACAAAATGCATCTTTAAAACAAAATTACTAAAAATATCTTAAAGCCATAGCATGGCTATAAAACAAATCAAACTAATTGCCAAGCTACCCAGGAACTCAGCGGGCCCGGGATGGTGTGGCAGTCCAATTCCTGAGAATATCTCCCTTCTCCACAGTCCAAATGGTGAGGCCTTTTTCCTCCTCCTCCTCCTCAACTATCGCATTGAAATCCATATCATTTTCTTCCAAGAACAGGTTTCTCAGTCCATCCAAAGCTTCTTGCTCTACAGATCCCCATATTGTATCGGCCTGGTGAAAAGTCTGACTTAGGTGTGGTACCCGCTGCTCGAGAGGCTAATAAGGACCATGCCATGGAGGTGACCAATCATCATATTCCTGCCAGGTGTACTGATACCCAAGTCCAAAAGTTGTGTCGTGACATTTCAGTTGGAACGATTTAGTAATGCCTGGAGTTCCTTCTCGAGTCCTTTGGCTGGTTCATATCCACACCATGCCAGTATAATTTCTATTTTGTTACTCCACCACTTGTCCTTCTCAATTGCATTGACATGTTCAATGTGGTGATAAGTTTCTCCACCCAGCCTTCTTCTATTCTCGATAACCAGGATAGTTTGATCGGTGTAAATAGGGTTACTTCCATCTTCGTGAACGATTACCTCCTAGTGGTTCCACTCGAACTTCATAGCCTGGTGCAGCGTGGAAGCCACAACTCCAGCGGCATATATCCAAGGTAAACCCAGTAGAAGATTGTATGTAGCTGATATGTCTAGTACTTGGAACTCAACATCAAACCAAGTTGGCCCCATCTACAAGCAAAGGATAATCTCCCCTATCGTGGCCCTTTGCAACCCATCAAAGGCTTTCACGTTCATACTTTCTGCCCTTATCTCACGGAAATCTTTGCCCAATCTTTTCAGAGTAGTTAATGGACAAATGTTGAGGCTCGATCCCCATCTATTAGGACCTTGGCAAAGAATTTGTCTTCAAACTGTACCATGATATGCAGTGCCCTGTTGTGACTTAACCCTTCAGGCGGTAGTTCATCCTCGTGTAAGGTGATCTTATGACTCTCCAGCACTCGACCTACCATGTTGGCCATTTCTCCACTGATGATATTGTTGGGCACATAATCTTCATTTAACACCTTCATCAGAGCACTCCTATATGCTTCTGAATTTTGCAATAGCGATAGGATGGATATCAGGCGAGAGTCTTGTTTAATTGATCGACGACTGAGTATTCGCTCGCCTGTACTTTCCTGTAGAGATCATCTAGCCCAGTTTCAATAATAGGTTTCTTAGTAGCAGTCTCTGTTGATACCTAATTTTTCCCTGTATATTTTTTATATGCAAAATACTTTCAAAATACTATATATATGCATATATAAGTATGCCAAGTGTTTTAGTATTTTTTCCAACTTTTAAATCAATTTATTATCCATTTTAGCAGTACAAAAATTAATAATTATTTCCAAGGTTAGCATTTTCGGAGAATAATTTATTTTATTCCCACATTTATGCCAAAATATAGCTAAGGTAATTTTTATACATTTTTTAAAAATTATTTAGTATTTTAAAAGTTAAATTGCATATAATTTCAATTTTAGCCTATTTTGAGAATTGATAATATTTTAAAATTACGAAATTGGTTCCAATATTTTTAAATTAATATTTATATATTATTAGCTGATTCAGTACATTTAATTTGCTTTAAAAATCATGTTTACTATTTTAATAAAATAAAAGGGAAAAACTAGCCTAATTTGCATTTCAATTATAGCCAAATTGAACCCCTAATTGACCCAATCTAAGTCTCGAACCGGACCATCCCAAATCCTAAAATAACACGACCCCTAACCCGTCAACACGAACCGCCCGGTCAATCTTTTAATCCAGGTCGTTGGTCATTTTGATCAACGGCCACGATTAGCCCTTACCTTTTTAATTCCACCAAACCCCATAACCCTACTCATTGTCACTCAGAGACGCCGCCCTGAAACCCCTTCGTCTCTCAAACTCTCTCGAATGTTCTTGAAACCCTAATCCTCTTCTACCACTTTCAACTGCCATCTCACCGGAATCCATGGCTTCTCAGGCCATGGATGGCCTATACTCACCCCTCCCCTCCACCCTTAAATGCTTGGTTCTCAAAGTTTCGAGGTTTGACCTCGATGGTGTCCATTTAGATCATCTCCGATTCAAGTTTATATGGCCTCTCCGGCTTTACTCCGGCGTATCCAAAGCATTTCGAGCTTGGTTATGACTCATCGGACTCAAGATCGGACCCTTTTCCAAGCCTTTCTCATTCTAGGGTTTCTCTAAAACCCCAGCCATTCGAGGTTTTCTCTGATTGTTTTCTTAAATCTATGCTATATATGTGCTTTACAGAAGTTTTAAAATGCTTTCCCCAAATTTTCCTTCAAAATTACTTCTTTCCGATCTAGGGTTTCTAAAAAGCTTAAAATGTTTTCTGACTCTTCCTTTTCTTTTCTTTGTATGTATTCGTCTATACTATGTTCGTATATTTTCTTTTCTACCACGCATGTGTTTTCTTCTTCTTTCTTTCTACTATACATGATTAATCTGTGCTTTGTGCTCTACTGTGCTTCTACACCAGGCTCACATGTTCATCCTGTTGTGTTTTTCTATATGTCTTGTTGATATACTTTTCTGGTATGTTGAGCCCTTTTACTGTATGTGTTTCCTACTGAGTTCTTAAGTTCTTTATTTGCCTTCTTCTTGACTTTGTTTGAGCTCTTTTGAACATGTTTTCTCTATTGTTTTCCTAAGTGTTATACTACCTCTTTTTCTCTTCTGAACTTGTTTAAGTTCCAAACTTTTCTTAAAACGTGTTCCTTCTACTCTCACTATGCTTTAAATCAGTTTTTTCACTCTATTTGCTTCAAATGTGCTATTGTATCTGCTTGTTTTCTCATGAGTCTCTGAATGAGATCCCTGAGCCTGTTTCAATTACTTGGCTCCTCGTCTCTGTATCTTATTCGACTTAGAAACCCTAGAATTTGGGGGTTTTGATGAGGTTGATTTTGTATTTGAACTAGGGTTCTACTTTGGAACCCTTGACTCTCAGACTCATTTTGAGTCTATAAACTGAACTTGAACTCCTTTGTTCATGAATCTGAACTTTTCTATGCTAGACTCTCTACTAATTGGCATGATAGTTCTTCGTGTTTAACGTGTCTGTATGCTTTATATATGAGGAATTTTTCTTTCAAAAGTGTTTTCCAACTTATGTTTGATTCATAATCCTTTTCTTTAGGCTTGATTAATTAGTACAGATTTTCCTTAAGTCAAGATTTTTCCATCTTCCTGACTTGGTTCATTCACATGAAATCTTCAATTGCTGAATTTCCTGGATGTTTATTGATTGTCTTTCCTTATTTTGCACAAACCGTGTGCTATCAAACCTTTTCCTTAAATGAATCTCTATGTATTTACCCTTCTTGTACTGCTTTGGAAAAGTATTTTTTCAACTTCGCGCCTTAATTATTTTACCCGTTTGAAATCAGAATCCCTTAATCAAAAGGAAACCTTTTGTAATTGATTTTTCAAATTATTCTCCTACCTATTTCTACTTGCTTTCTATACTATAAATACATGACCTTCTTTAACATATTAGACATGGTTAATACGACCCACTTTCAATCACACATTCTCAATCCAATACTTTTGCACTACTCATAGTTCTCTTCTAAAATCATAGTATTCTGACTGCTTGCTTGCACTTTGGCTTTACAAGACTACTGCTTCTTTTTTCTTGCTTCCCTGAAACTGGTATGTTCTAGTTTGGTTGTTAGCCTCATCCCAATATGTTTACTTTTTCTACATCCCTGTTTGTTTACTACATATTTTTAATGTGAATCAGCATGTCAATTCCTTTGTGTGTTTCTACTATGAATCCCTACACCCTTGTCTGTTTACTACTTATATTTAATGTTGATTAACAATGTCAATTTCTTTGAACATGTTCCTACTGTGATTCTCTGTAGCCATATTCCTCTCTATGTGTTTTGAGTTTAAGTTCAGAACATGGCAACATCCAAATTGTTGCTCATGTCTGGACTTAATCTTTTAAGGGATCCTAACTCCCAAACAATGTGGCTAATAGGCTGGTTGGGGTGTGCCAGCACTTCCAATTGCTGGTTATGAACACCAGCCTTTCTTGGCTTTCCCTAGAATCCCCTCTATTGCACTCACACTCTCTCCTAGTTTCTAAGTTCTCCCCCCCCCCCCTTATGAGCCTTGCTTTGGGATCTTGAGTTCCCTCTGAACTTGGACATTTGAGGGATGGCCCTTCCACACTGCACTATAATTCAATTATGTAATGAATTTGGGTGTAAGCACTGCCCGGAGTTCATGAGGCTCTTGGGAACACTGACACACCCAAAAATGAGAAAGGCTTTGGGAATTCGATCCTTGGAGTTGGTTTACTTCATGCCTTAGACAGAAGACTGAATAAGGCTCCCCTTGGTTGGAATTTTTTTTGTTTTTCTGATGTAATTTTACTTCTTTATCTTATTCAATTCTAGGATGTGATAATCTTATAATAACTATTGGGGTTTTTAGTAAAAGGGGGGGGGGTACATAATGCATGAAAGGGGTAGATATCATGTTCATATGAATTTAATACGTTTTAGCAATCATGTCCTATTTTCAGTTCTGCATGTTTCATATAGAAATCATGTTTATAGGTTAAATATTTCACATAGAAACCATGCTCATAAGTTCTGCATTTTCATATAGAAACCAGGCTTATAAATTTCTGCATTTTTGTATAATCTAGAAAACATGTTTTTCAGTTTTGCATTTCATATAGAAATTTTGCTTATAGATTCTACATGCTCATATAGAAACCATGTCTATAGCTCCTACATTACATATAGAAACCATGTCTGTAGGTTCCCATATCTCTGCATACCACATAGATAACATGGCTATAGGATTTCCTAAATTCTGCATATGCCCCTATCACTACGCAAACGTATTTATAGGTTTAAATAACAAACAACATTCTAGACACCGTGCCTATAGGACTTCTGTACTTTTATTTCGACTATAAATGTCTTAAATCATTTAGCACCTAGAAAGCATGCCTATAGGAGCTATCAACTAAAATCTGAGTTGCCTATTTTACCTGTGTCTAAGAATTAGTAGATAGCATGGCTTAATATCTACAGAGCTTGTGCTATATATAATCAACAAGTCTTCTTCTTTAAAAAACTAGTACGCTCCCGCATTGTTAGATATCATGCCTATAGGTTTCGCCTAGGCAAGCCATAAGGTAAATTAGTTAATAGGAATTAGACTTTGTTAAATTCCAACCAGCAGGCAGGTCTGATTCAGGTTTCTCATCTAAAACATGTAATAAATCTGTTTGCATCCCGCTTCCTTTAAGTTTAATTAAGACCATAACTAGTACATGCAAGACATGTTAAACTGTATGTTTCTCTTTGTTTCTTTAGGAGGTCTGTTTGAGCCTTTCTATTTGTTGTGTGTTTTTCCCCATATTTGTCACACATGTGTTTTGACTGTCGCCTTAGACTTTTATCCTTTTAAAACACAAAAGCCAAATTTCCCTTCCCTTTAGAACTAGTAGTCCCAAATACCTTCGGGACTGATAGGATTGGGGCGGGTAGTAGCATGCAATAGGAAAACGAGGCCATTCTGCATTTAATACCTTAACAGGGTGGGAAAGGGTAGATATGGATATGATGACCACGCGATAACACCACGTATATAAACGGTTACCGGGTGTTATGTAGGGTGATCCATATTATTTATAAACCTAGGACCCCTTCCCTTTACTTGTTTATTTTTCAGAATTTTGAAAAAACTGTTCAATTTTCAGCTTCTTTAACCTCTTTTACTCCAACTACTTGCATCAATTATATGAAAACCCCTCCCTTTTACTTGGTTATTTTCACTTTCTTCCCAAACTTCGACTTCTTTAACTTCTTTTAATTGCAACCGTTATGTTAAAACTATCTCGTATTTGCAATTCTTGCTTGTTCACTTGCCATTTGCACTTAAAGTCACAATTATAGCATGGCCGGGAACCACACTAGTGGATTTTGAGGGGTTCCTAACACCTTCCCCTCGAGATAATTTCAAGCCCTTACCCAATCTCTGGTTTTCTAAATCAAATTTCTAGTGTCCTAATGCACTTAATCATTAAGTGGAAACTCTTCAATTGCAAACCCAATTCCCAAAAGGAAATAAGTTGTCCGCCCAAATGTCATAAACCCGATTTTGCGAGAAAAAAGGGGCATCGACAGCATGGGGACTCTGCTAGGTATTTCTTTAAGGCTTTTACCATTTCATGCTATTTGTGACTTTTTGCTTCCTTACATGTCTTTAATTGTTTAAAGTGCCTTTAAGTATTTATTCCTTCTTCTACTACGAAACTGACTTGGCTCTTCGTTTCTTTTCTTTTAATGTTTTCCTTTACCGCTTTCCTTTAATGTTGTTGTAAATTATCAGAAACTGTTGTAATTATCACTTTATGAACGTGCAAATACGTGACAACTTGTTAATTATTGTAACTGCATTTTCAACATCATATTTCACTCGTGCCAAAAAAAATAGCATAGCAACTCTTATAATGAGTAGTTGCGCTCTTCCAATATTATCACCCCCTAAATCAGGCAAAGGCATATTTGCGGTAAAAGCAGTCGATCAACGGTGTAGTCGACGATTCCGTGCCTTTCCCTCTTGAGTTGTCTGCTCAAGGGTACCAATCTAATACCCCATAGAAACCCTACTCTGTTTAATTGTGCATGCATCATGGTCAAACCTAGTCAAGTCAGTAATGTTATCCGCATAATGACTCTTTAAGATAGCCTTGTCCAAAGTCCACTGGGTTTCCTTGAAACCCAAACAGACACTACCACGTTATGTGCATTTATTTGGAGAACTAAATGCTTCTGATTATTGATATTTAATAGTAGAGTCTGGTGGGGGTAAGGGTCTAATACTTTTTGTCTTGTAGAAATGAGGCACGAGGTCCCTAGATTCGGCATGGTCACCAACATCCACCCCAAATTGTTAAGCTGGTAGGAAGATCTTCATTCTAGTGATCAAGCTCTTGTCCGAAAATATCTAGGAAACCTACCTTCTCTCCTAGAAATTCAACCCGACAACAAAATCATAGAAGTTGGCACTTTATTCTGGGATTGTGATAGGTCGGTATTCCGCTTCAGAGACATTGAGATGACACTTTTGCTTAAGGAGATAGGAGGACTGGCTGGAATACTGTGGGAAACTCCGGGTTTGTTGATGCCGGAAAACCGCAAAGGTAGATGTTTTCTCAAAATGATGGGTCTAAAGAAGAATCCTAACTTGACATGTTTGAAGGAGTCGTACATTCCCTTTGACTATCTGTACCAAAGGTACGGTCACAACAAATCTTACTGTACTTATCCCGATGAGTTTGCCCTTGCATCATTGGGGCATATTCATTGAAGGGTCTTTGTCTTCATGTTCTATTTCTTGGGGATGATAGTGTTTCCAATGAAGAAAGCAAGAATCCACACCAGGCTAGCTATGGTAACCAAAACTCTAATGGAAGGAATTGACGGACAACCATTCAGTCTCGTACCAATGATCATTGCAGAAATATACCGAGCCCTAGAAAAGTGTCAACAGGGAGCCAAGCATTTCGAGGGTTGTAATCTGCTACTTCAACTTTGGATCATGGAACATCTCCAAAAGGGTGAATACCGACAGAAAATCCATCGTAGAGACTGGGACGATCATATCACCTTTCATCACCCGAAACGAATGAATTACATGCCCTACATATTTGCCCAATCGGAGAATGCTAGAGAATAGGTCAAACTCTTTGATAATCTGACTGAGGACCAAGTGCAATGGATGTTCGAGTGGTTCCCTACTGAAGAATTCATCGTTCGATCTAGGGATGCGCCATTTCTGATATTGATCTATTTGAGGAGGACCTACCCTTATGTCCCTCTTCGAGCTATGAGACAGGCTGGTAGGAAGCAGGTTATACCAAGGGTCGACAAGATGAGTCACTTTCGGGCTGACTTCCAGAATGACGATAGTCCGTTCAGGTGAAAGGCTCAGCATATGTGGAACTACAAAATTGTCTTTGGAAAAGACACCATCGAACCGGATCGCTACCATGCTGGTTGTACCCCGCATTATTCAGGCTGACTGGAGGAAAATCACAACGGCTTGGGTCAACCTGGGTTTGTTCTAGGTCACAGAATCATCGATGAAAAGGCTGAAGCACAAGTAAAGTACAACCAACTGCGCAAGAGGATGCGGAAATGTGAAAATGAGCACCGTGAAATACAAGAAGCCAATCAAAAACTAATTAACAAATGGAAGGATATGGATGTCAGCGCCAACAAATGACTGATCTGCTTGGAGCGGGGTATAGTGGAACTGGAAAAGAAGTTTCTAAAGAGGGTCAAGGACTGCCGAGTTGCTGAAGGGAATAAAGGAGGACATCTGGCCAGAGCTTACCTGCTGCTAGGATTGTGCGAGCTGGGAGAACTATTCGAGGGAGCTAACACTGCCGAGTCTGGGGAAGGTCCTTCTGGGACCAAATAGATAGAAGCTTTTCCTTTTTGCTTTGAGAAATGTAATAAGGCCTATGGCCACTAATGACATTTTTATTTCCTGTTATTTAGTGTCGTTTTGGGATTCATCTACCTTTTTATCAATAAAATGAGGCATTTAGCATTCCAAGTTCTCCAAATTTACTTGTCGCTAGGCCTACCTCAGGCATAATGAGGTCCCCAAAATTAGGACACGCTTTATATTTCCTGCACTACGTGTTTAAATATCGCAATATTTTTCTTTATGATCCTTACTAACTTGTCACCTTTTGTTTTACTTTTTGTTTATTCCCCTTCCCAAAGATTAGTTCGTGAACTCTAGCAACATCAACATACTTTACCATATCCAGGGGCCCTCCACCTACTCTTCCTCCCAGTCCTGTCAGGCACAAAAGCAAAAGAAAAATGGAAGATTCAAACAACTCAGTTGAACGGGTAGAGGTCACTCATGGTGCTATGGTCCCCAAGGAAAATGCCTCTCAATTAGAACAAAAATTACTAATATTCCAAGAAGAGATTGATCATGTCCGGAATTTGGCAAGTTTGTCATTTTCCCTCACCACTCCAGAAGCTACCTTCCCAAATACTCATAATGCCATACCTCCGCAAAAAATCCCAAAGCAACTCGCTCCTCACCACCACTGCAATACTTGCCACACTCCCAACAACACTCCATTGCTCATCCCGAAGCCGTTGAACTCCACAAATGACCATTTCCACACACAACACAACACCCCTATCTATGTGGAGACCGTGCCACACTCCACACAACCCATCTCAAGCACACCCGAGTCCGATGATAAGGATTTGCTCATCAGAAATCTGGCCGAAGGGCTTAAGAAGTTGACACCAAAATTCAAGGCGTTGAAGGTAGTAAAGGAATTGAGGGGCTAAACTATGAAGACTTATGTATACAGCCCGATGTCGATATGCCCAAGGGGTACAAACCTCCCAAGATCGAAATGTTTGAAGGTACAGGGGATCCCAGGGTTCACTTGAGGACATAATGTGACAAGCTAGCAGGAGTAGGAAAAGATGAGAAGATCCGCATGAAGCTTTTTCATGAGGAGCCTGAAAGGAGATGATCTGTCCTGGTACATTAGCCAATACCCAAATAAATGGTCAAACTGGGTAAGTATGGTGTCCGACTTCATGGACAGATTCAAGTTCAATATGGAAAATGCACCGGATGTGTTTCACATTCAGAATCTAAAGAAGAAACCCACAGAAACATTCCGCGAGTATGCCACTCGTTGGAGATCAGAGGCTGCTAAGGTTCGACCTGCTTTAGGGGAAGAACAAATGAACAAGTTTTTCGTCCGGGCTCAGGATCCGCAATACTATGAAAGACTGATGTTGATCGAAAACCATAAATTTTTTGACATCATCAAGCTAGGATAAAGGATCGAGGAAGGTATCAAGAGTGGTATGATTACAAACTTTGAAGCTTTGCAAGCCACCAACAAGGCTCTACAGTCTGGTGGTACGTCCAAGAAAAGAGACGTAGGTGCCGTAAGGTTGCACAGAACCAAATCACTTGTCAAATACCAAACTTGCCCAATACCTCCACTTACATATTAGCCCACTCCAAATTTCCAAACATCCGCACCCTCCTACTAAACCCCACCGCCTACCTATCAATCGCATCCACCTCCTACATACCAACCTGCTTCACCTAAATATTCCCAGCCTGCACACGTCTAGCAAGCCTACAACACTCAACAATCCCACTATCAATCACCTCCCCCTCACCAAAACTTTCCTAGACCCCGACCAAATTTCGATCACAGACCTCCCAAATAGTATACCGCCATTGCTAAACCAATCGACCAACTGTATGAAAGACTCAAAGTTGCTGGTTATGTCACCCCTATCCCTACTATAACCCCTGAAAACCCTTCCCAGTGGGTCAACCCAAATAAAATATGTGCATACCATTCTGTCATGAAAGGGCACAATATTGAGGAATGCCGCTTCCTGAAGGATAAGATCCAGACTTTGATTGACAACAAGATCATCGTGGAAAAGGAGCCGGCCCAGAATGTCCGCAATAACCCTCTACCAGACCACAAGGGTGGAGGTGTTCATATGATTGAAATAGAGGATGATTGGGATACCAAAGGATCAATTTGATCACAGAAGGCGACGATCCAAAGAAACCAACAGTCACCCTTAATCTGATTGTGGTCCAGATTCAGCCTTCTGAAGATGCCGAGGTGAACATGTCCATACCACTTGAGTTTGAAACACTATCCTCCGCAAAGATGCCAACACCAATTGAGGTCGAGTTTGGGTCCCCAAAGGCGCCTGAGCCATTTGAAGTTGTTGTATTACCTTCCAAAGCAAGGGTGCCCATTCCAATAGCAATGACAGCCATAATGCCATTCCACAAAAAAAATCATACCATAGGACTACACAGCCGAGGCAAGAAGGAAGGGGAAAGCCAAGTTTGAGAAAACAGTTGTGGCACAGGGTATGACAAGAACCGACAGGGTTTATACTCCGGAACACTTGGTTGAGTCAAGTAAGCGGGCCTTTGGGCGACAAGCCATCACTGAAACTGGGCCCGATGATCTCTGGAGAAAGATACAAGCGAAGGAATACTCAGTCATTGATCAGCTGAACACGACACCGGCGCAGATTTCTATCCTTGCTTTGCTACAGAGTTCCGATGCACACAATAATGCCTTGTTAAGAGTACTAAGTGAGGCATATGTACCAAGCAACATTATCGGCAGAGAGATGGCTAACATGGTAGGTCAGGTATTAGAAAGTCACAAGATCACTTTTCACGAAGATGAGCTGCCACCGGAAGGATTGAGTAACAACAAGGCATTGCACATCACTGTGCAGTGTGAAGATTATTTTATCACCAGGATTCTGGCTGATGGGGGGTCCAGTCTCAACATTTGTTCGCTGGTGACACTCAAGACATTGGGAAAAGGGTTGCATGAAATCAAGGACGGGGCCATCAATGTTAAGGCTTTCGACGGGTCTCAAAGGTCTACTATTGGGGAAATTAGCTTGTGTTTGCAAATGGGGCCTACTTGGTTTGATGTTAATTTTCAAGTGATAGACATGCCATCGTCTTACAATCTATTATTGGAACGACCATGGATTCATGCCGCAGGGGCCAAGGCATCAACACTACATCAGGCAGTGAAGTTTGAGTGGAATCATCAGGAGGTGATCATTCATGGCGACGGTAGCAATCCCATATATAGTTGCCAGACCATCCTAGCAATTGGAGGAAGAAGAAGGATATGTGAGGAAACTTATCACCACATCGAACGAGTCAACGCCATCGATTAGGATAAGTGGAGGGACAATAAAATTGAAAGCATACTAAATCGGAGCGGGTATGAACCTGGCAAGGGACTTGGCAAGAATCTCCAAGGAATCGCTAAGCACTACAAGCTCAAGAAATACGGCACCACCTTTGAATTGGGATATGAGTATACCTAGAAAGAGTTAAATGAATGGTCGCCACCCTGGAGCGGTCCTTACTATCTGTTGGAGCAACCAATACCGCATTTGGAACAGACTTTTCAGTTGGCCGAGGTTATCTACGGGTCAGAAGAAGAGGAAGCACTAGCAGCAATGAGGAACTTGTTCCTAGAAGATGATGACATGGATTGATGTGTTATTTTTGAGGAGGAGGGGGAGGAAGGCCCTTCCATACAGGCTGTAAGTGGAGGAGCATGCTCAACAACTGGACCATCAGAACCACCAGAGCCCAGCGTGCCTCGGGGTAGAAAGGCTGAACAAGCACCATGCACTATTTTATTTTTACTAGTTTACTTTCCTTTCATATTTTTGTTTTTGCAAGAAAGAGCTCCGGTGTTCAAAACATTTATGGAATTTATCAAAAGCAATTCGGTTTTCTTATAAATTTTACTCGTATTATTTTCTCTCATTACTTTACTTATACAGCATTACTATTACTTATCTTGATGAACCAATGAGTGTGACATGCAACGAGATAACGCAACAAACGGACATAGATTCTGAGGAAGATGGTAGAAAAGCATAAACAATGGAATGAGAAGTTATCATTTGCTTTATTGGGGTACTGCACCACAGTCCGCACATCAACTAGGGCAACTCCCTACATGTTGGTTTACGGTACAGAAGTGGTCATTCCCGCCGAGGTAGAGATTCCTTCCCTAAAGATCATATAAGAAGCAGAACTCGATGATGCAGAATGGGTAAAGAGTCGTTACGAGCAGTTGGCTCTTATAGATGGGAAAAGAATGAATGCAGTTTGCCATGGTCAGTTTTACCAGAACAGAATGTCCCGAGCCTTTAACAAGAGAGTCAAACCAAGACGGTTCACACCGGGGTAGCTGGTGTTAAAGAAAATTTTCCCGTATCAAGATGAAGCCAAAGGGAAATTCTCTCCCAATTGGCAGGGTCCATACATGGTTCATCGAGTTCTGACAGGAGGAGCCCTCATACTTGCAAAAATGGATGGGAAAGTTTGGCCAAAACCAATCAATTCAGATGCAGTCAAACGATACTATGTGTAACTATTTATGATTTCTTTATGTCATTTGATCTACGTCTGACCTGATTCTCATTTAAGAGGGGATACGTAGGAAGCTTTATGGGTTCGGTCATAATTCAATAAAATTTTCATTTCCCCCGCAATTGGGAACTGGTGCAGAATTTTGAGGAGGGCCCTCAAAATTCTAAAGTAGCTTCAGTCGATCGTTGCAAGCAGTCGTCAGAAGTATCAACCTATTAAATTGGGGCAGAATTTTGAGGAGAACCCTCAAAATTCCGAAGCGAGAGAGGTTGCAATGTCTTGAACCACGTCACAGTCATCGGTTTATCTAAAAAACTATTTCTTATATACTTGCTTCATATCTTTTAACAAACTCATGCATATTTACTATCGAAATTACTTTGTTCAGTAATGCTACCCCTATGACACATACCGTGTCATCATATCAAAGCCGAGCAGGTCAAGCAAAGTCAGCGGGGACATGAACTAACCTTTCGCTTTTACGAAACTCACGATTTTTCTTTGGATGCAGGCACCCAAGTCACAAAATCACCAAATATATTATGCAATCATACTGAACCGTCACATCTATTCGCATTTGCTATCCGCACACAATATCCCCAGAGGTCGCAATATCACAATCAGCTACCAGCTATCAGTTAAGAATTGTTATTACTATTCGTCTTTCATCTCTTACATAAGGCTACCATTCTGCCTTCCGAGGTTAAGCTCTGCCTCCATCTGCATTTTTTGCATTGCATAAGGCTACCATTCTACCTTCTGAGGTTAAGCTCTACATCCACCTGCATTTCTTGTATTGTATATGGCTACCATTCTGCCTTTTGAGACTAAACATTATCTCCATATGCATTCTTGCATTACATAAGGCTATCATTCTACCTTCCGAGACTGAGCTATGTCTGCATTTACATCGGCTGAAAGATCGCCACCTTCATCTACATCTTGCATGGCTACCTTTATTTATGTTATGCATCGGCTGAAATATCTCCTTTTTATTTATGTCTTGCATCGGCTGAAATATCGCCACTTTATTTATGTCTTGCATCAGCTGAAATATCACCACTTTTATGTCTTGCATCGGCTGAAATATCTCCACCTTTGTTTATATATTGCATCGGCTGAAATATCGCCACTTTATTTACGCTCTCATGGGCTGAAAGATTGCCATATTACTTACATTTGCATCGGCTGAAAGATCGCCACCTTCATCTACGTCTTGCATGGCTACCTTTATTTATGTCTTGCATCGGCTGAAATATCGCCACTTTTATTTATGTCTTGCATCGGCTGAAATATCGCCATTTTTATTATGACTTGCATCGGCTGAAATATCGCCGCTTTTATGTCTTGCATCGGCTAAAATATCGCCACCTTTGTTTATGTCTTGCATCGGCTGAAACATCGCCACTTTATTAGCGCCACTTATT
This sequence comes from Nicotiana glauca, assembly GCA_026770625.1. Lineage (NCBI taxonomy): Eukaryota > Viridiplantae > Streptophyta > Magnoliopsida > Solanales > Solanaceae > Nicotiana > Nicotiana glauca. Next base: position 5,259 of record MU676709.1, on the reverse strand, counting down.
GCATTTCATGGGCTGAAAGATTACCAAATTTTCCAAGGGCGTCATTATTCGGAGGCACCATTCGCATAGGCCAAGAACGCCATGCCATGGCCTGAGGACTCCTTATATCTCTTGTATATCATTATTTAAAGGCATCATCGCTCGGAGGCATCATTTTCATAGACCGAGAACATTATTTCATGGCATGTGAATCATTTATTATATGCTTCATGGCCCAGGACATCATGGTCCGAGGACGTCATCCTAATCGTCCGAGGACAGCATTCATGGTCCGACGGGAAAATGGATCATGTTTAAAATTATGAACAATATACGCTTGCATTGTTTATTTGCAGGTAAACCAGCGAGGAACAGCCATCTCAGCAGAAGTGAACCCGCTTTGGTTCCCGCAGCCCTACTAGACTCTTAACCGCCCATCCCAACCTAAATATCACGTTCATTCTTGAAAGATCTCTATCGGCATACTCCGCCGACGGATCCTGAACTACATATGGCCTAATTCCTGTAAGACCAGGGATATGTAGGCAGCTCAGGAACTAGAGCACGATCAATTTATTCGAACTGTTTCGTTCGGTCAAAATTGGCCATCATATCTTTATCCGACAACTCTTCCATCCTTTCCGGGTAAATAAGAGCAGCTGTTGATACCCAATTTTTTACTGTATATTTTTTATATGAAAAATGCTTTCCAAATACTATATATATATATATAAGTATTCCCAAGTGTTTTAGTATTTTCCCACATTTTTAAAAAATTTTAAATCAATAATTATTCCCAAAATTAGCATTTTCGGTGAATAATTTATTTTATTCCCACATTTATACCAAAATATAGCTAAGGTAATTTTTATACATTTTTTACAATTTATTTAGTATTTTAAAAGTCAAATTGCATATAATTGCAATTTTAGCCTATTTTGAGGATTATTAACATTTTATAATTATGAAATTGGTTCTAATATTTTTAAATTAATATTTAAATATTATTATCTAATACAGTATGTTTAATTTTCTTTCAAAAACATGTTTACTACTTTTATAAAATAAAAGAAAACTTGCTATTTAAAAACTAGCCTCATTTGCATTTCAATTATAGCCAAATTGATCCCCTAATTGACGCAATCTCAGTCTCGAACCGGACCATCCCAAACCCTAAAATAACATGACCCCTAACTCGTCAACACGACCCGCCCGGTCAATCTTTTAATCTAGGTCGTTGATCATTTTGATCAACGGCCACGATTAGCCCTTACCTTTTTAATTCCACCAAACCCCATAACCCTACTCATTTTCACTCAGAGACACCGCCCTGAAACCCCTTCGTCTCTCAAACTCTGTCGAATATTCTTGAAATCCTAATCCTCTTCTACCACTTTCAAACGACATCTCACCGGAATCCATGGCCTATACTCACCCCCCATCCACCCTTAAACGTTTGGTGCTCGAAGTTTTGAGGTCTGACCTCGATGGTGTCTATTCATATCATCTCCGATTCAAGGTTCCATGGCCTCTCCGGCTTTACTCTGGCGTATCCAAAGTATTTCGAGCATGGTTCTGACTCATTCGACTCAAGATCGGACCCTTTTTCAAGCCTTTCTCATTCTAAGGCTCCTCTGAAACCCCAGCCATTCGAGGTTTTCTCTGATTATTTTATTAAATCTATGTTATATATGTGCTTTACTGAAGTTTTAAAATGCTTTCCCCAATTTTTCATTCAAAATTATTTCTTTCCGATCTAGGGTTTCTGAAAAGCTTAAAATGTTTTCTGACTCTTCCTTTTCTTTTCTTTGTATGTATTCATCTATACTATTTTCGTATATTTTCTTTTCTACCACGCATGTGTTTTCTTCTACTTTCTTTCTACTATACATGATTCTTCTATGCTTTGTGCGCTACTGTGCTTCTACACTAGGCTCACATGTTCATCCAGTTGTGTTTTTCTTTATGTCTTGTTGATATACTTTTCTGGTATGTTGAGCCTTTTTACTATATGTGTTTCCTACTGAGTTCTTAAGTACTTCATTTTCCTTCTTCTGGAGTTTGTTTGAGCTCTTTTAAACATGTTTCCTCTATTGTTTTCCTAAGTGTTATAGTGCCTCTTTTTCTCTTCTAAACTTGTTTAAGTTCCAAACTTTCTTTAAAATGTGTTCCTTCTACTCTCACTATGCTTTAAATCAGTTTCTTCGCTCTATTTGCTTTGAATGTGCTATTGTATCTGTTTGTTTTCTCATGAGTCTCTGAATGAGATCTCTGAGCCTGTTTCAATTACTTGGCTCCTCGTCTCTGTATCTGATTCGACTTAGAAACCCTAGAATTTGGGGGGTTTGATGAGGTTGATTTTGTGTTTGAACGAGGGTTCTACTTTGGAACCCTTGACTCTTAGACTCATTTTGAGTCTATAAACTGAACTTGAACTCCTTTGTTCATGAATCTGAACTTTTCTATGCTAGACTCTCTACTAATTGGCATGATAGTTCTTCGTGTTTAACATGTCTGTATGCTTTATATATGAGAAATTTTTCTTTCAAAAATGTTTTCCAACTTATGTTTGATTCATAATCCTTTTCTTTAGGCTTGATCAATTAGTATTGATTTTCCCCAAGTCAAGATTTTTCCATCTTCCTGACTTGGTTCATTCACATGAAATCTTCCATTGCTGATTTTACTGGATGTTGAATGATTTCCTTTCCTTATTTTACACAAACCGTGTGCTATAAAACCTTTTTCTTAAATAAATCTCTATGTATTTACCCTTCTTGTACTACTTTGGAAAAGTATTTTTTAACTTCTTGCCTTAATTATTTTACCCATTTGAAATTAGAATCCCTTAATCAAAGGGAAACCTTTTGTAATTGATTTTTCAAATTATTCTCCTACCTATTTCTACTTGCTTTCTATACTATAAATGCATGACCTTCTTTAACACATCAGACACGGTTAATACGACCAACTTTCACTCACACATTCTCATTCCAATACTTTTGCACTACTCATAGTTCTCTTCTAAAATCATAGTGTTCTGACTGCTTGCTTACACTTTGGCTTTACAAGACTACTGCTTCCTTTTTCTTGCTTCCCTGAAACTGGTATGTTCTAGTTTGGTTTTTAGCCTCATCCCAATGTGTTTACTTTTTCTACATCCCTGTCTGTTTACTACCTATATTTAATGTTAATTAGCAAGTCAATTCCTTTGTATATATTTCTACTATGAATCCCTACACCCCTATCTGTTTACTACATATGCTTAATGTTGATTAGCAATGTCAACTTCTTTGAACAGGTTCCTACTGTGAATCCTTGTACACCTATTCCCTTGTATGTGTTTTGAGTTTAAGTTCAGAACATGGCAACATCCAAATTGTAGCTCATGTGTGGACTTGATCCTTTAAGGGATCCTAACTCCCAAACAATGTGGCTAATAGGTTGGTTGGGGTGTGCCAGCACTTCCAATTGTTGGGTATGACCACCAGCCTGTCTTGGCTTTCCCCAAAATCCCCTCTATTGCACTCACACTCTCTCCTAGTTTCGACGTTCTGCCCCCCTCCTATGAGCCTTGCTTTGGGACCTTGAGTTCCCTCTGAACTTGGACATTTGAGGGTTGTCCCTTCCACACTGCACTATAATTCAATTTTGTAATGAATTTGGGTGTAAGCACTGCCCGGAGTTCATAAGGCTCTTGGGAACTCTGACATGCCCAAAAATGAGAAAGGCCCTGGGAATTCGATACTTGGAGTTGGTTTACTTCATGCCTTAAACAGAAGCCTGAATCAGGCTCTCCTTGGTTGGAATTTTTTTAGTTTTTGTGATGTAATTTTACTTCTTTCTCTGATGGTAAGAAACCCCCACTTCCAACCGAGAGGTTGTGAGTTCGAGTCTCCCCAAGAGAAAGGTGGGAAGTTCCTTGAGGGAAGGATACCAGGGGTCTATTTGGAAACAGCCTTTCTACCCCAGGGTAGGGGTAAGGTCTGCGTACACACTACTCTCCGCAGACCCCACTATGTGAGATTATACTGGGTTGTTGTTGTTGTCTCTTATTCAATTCTAGATTGTAATAATCTTGTAATAACTATTTGGGGTTTTAGTGAAAATGGGAGGGTACATCATGCATGAAAGGGGTAGATATCATGTTCATACGAATTTAATATGTTTTAGCAATCATGTCCTCTTTTCAATTCTGCATGTTTCATATAGAAATCGTGTGTTATAGGTTACATATTTCACATAGAAACCATGCTCATAAGTTCTGCATTTTATATATAGAAACCAGGCTTATAAGTTTCTACACTTTTGTATTATCTAGAAAACATGTTTTTTAGTTCTGCATTTCATATAGAAAAACTGCTTATAGATTCTACATTCTCATATAGAAACCATGTCAATAGCTCCTGCATTACATATAGAAACCATGTCTGTTGGTTCCCATATTTCTGCATACCACATAGATAAAATGGCTATAGGATTTCCCGAATTCTGCATATGCCCCTATCACTAGGCAAACGTATTTATAGGTTTAAGTAACAAACAGCATTCTAGACATCATGCCTATAGGACTTCTGTACTTTTATTTCGACTATAAACGTCTTAAATCATTTAGCACCTAGAAAGCATGCCTATAGGAGCTATCAACTAAAATCTGAGTCGCCTATTTTGCCTAAGTCTAAGAATCAGTAGATAGCATGGCTTAATATCTACAGAGCTTATGCTTTGTATAATCAACAAGTCTTCTTCTTTAAAAACTATTACGCTCTCGCATTGCTAGATATCATGCATATAGGTTTGGCCTAGAAAAGCCATAAGGTAAATTAGTTAATAGGAATCAGACTTTGTTAAATTCTAACCAGTAGGCAGGTCTGATTCAAGTTTCTCATCTAAAACATGTAATAAATCTGTCTGCCTCCCGCTTCCTTTAAGTTTAATTAAGACCATAACTAGTACGTGCAAGACATGTTAAACTGTATGTTTCTCTTTGTTTCTTTAGGAGGTCTGTTTGAGCCTTTCTATTTGTTGTGTGTTTTCCCCATATTTGTCAAATATGTGTTTTGACTGTCGCTTTAGACTTTTATCCTTTTAAAACACAAAAGCCAAATTTCCCTTCCCTTTAGGACTAGTAGTCCCAAATACCTCCGGGACTGATAGGACTGGGGCGGGTAGTAGCATGCAATAGGAAAACAGGACCATTCTGCATTTAATACCTTAACGGGGAGGGAAAGGGTAGATATGGATATGATGACCACGCGATAACACCACGTGTATAAACGG
>MU676707.1:0-10013 GCA_026770625.1 Nicotiana glauca | reverse complement strand
TGTCGACTGACGCCCTTATTCTTGGATTTTTATCAAATTACAAGGTTAACTCTACATGACCACTTTGCTTTCATAATTTTAGTAGGTCCAAAGCACATATCCGTGTGAGGCTATTCTAATATGAACTAATGCTAACACTTATGAAATTATAATCGCTTAAGAGGATTTAATGGTCGTTGTCATGAAATCAGTTTAACCAACCCAAGGTGAACGCTAATCAAGAATTGATCAAATATTCTATCTCATTTGTGGACTACTTGAACATATGAAGGAAAAAGATAGATAACAAGAGATTAACTACTACTAACTCAATCTATTCTATCATCCCAAACTGGAAGTAGTTATAACTGATGTTCCACATCTAAACACAAGCTCACTGAACCCAACATGTAACATTTTACAGTCCATTACAAATCTAAATGGTTCAAGTCAGTAGAAGCAATCTTAATTAGGCAGTTCCTAATTCAATACAATTCAAACAAATGAACTAAACCATTGTACATTCTTAGACTGATTATCATCACAAGCATTCACGTGGACAATGGGTCTGAAACACTACTTCATTTTTACATTCCAATTTGAGGTTACATCAGTGAATTCGAGCGTGTACCTGGAAATGAGATACAATGAGGAGAGGAAAATCAGTAGAACAGCAGTAGCGTATAACAGCCAACAGCAGCAGCAACACTTAACAACAACCAGTAGCAATCTGAATAACCAACAAATAGAGAACCCAGGGATAGATTAAAAGAAAACCAGTAGAAAATCCAGCAGACACCAATGACACAATAGCAGCCAATCCAACAGCACAAACCAAGGACTACACTTGAAACCCAGCAAACCTAAAGTGTGATCGCAGTCAGAAATAGAAAGGAGTTGGACGCAAGAGATGCCCTAGACAGTTTTGAGTCTCTGTTCTTTAATACCAAAGCGAAAGCACTCTCAAACTACCTGAACCTTTAGTGTAAAAAATTTCAGCCTCGACCCTCTATTTTTTACCTCCCCCTTTTTTAATGCCGGCATCTCTTCTTATATTCCCCCAACTAACAACCTTCAGCCCATTTCAAATCTTTTAAAACTGAACAGCCCCCATCTTATTCCCTGACTTCCCCACTTAAAACTGTCTAGGAGTGGGTTATATTAGTTAAGTATTTTTTGATGCCCAGACATAACCAAATGCCCTGCTGTAACAGCAGGTTCCACTACCCATTTTCAAGTGCAAGACCATTTTAAACGTTATTCCCTGACCTCCCATTACTCTGAAATCTTTGTCTAAACTGTAGCTAAACTCAAATCAGCTATAACCAATTCAGCCCCCTAAGCTTAGCCATAAACAAAACGAATTTCAAAATCCATCAATGACTCTGGACCAAATGACATTGTTAATCACTGTCCAATGTTCTAACCAACAGACCTATGTGACTAATTGACGATGTTCGTTTAACCGATTATAACACACATAATTGATAACAAAATCTCCCTATGAATCAATGATTCACAATTTTCAGGCAGAATCACGACAAAGATACACAACTAATTATTCGACGACGTTAATCGACTCGAATATATATCCTATCACAAATACATTTAAACCAACGAACAGAATCGAATATCAACCAAATAAAAGGTCTCGAGGAGGAGAAAGAAAATTTTAAACGAGGAAATCAGAAACAGAGTAAAAGAAAAATATTGCCAAATAACACACAAAACCACAAGAAGATAAAGAAAATAAAGAACAGGAATACCTCGAGTGAACTAAAAATCTGAAAGGCCCTGGGTCAACTTGGCTTCGAAATTTTGGGGCCAAATGGACCTTAATCAGGGTGTTCTCAGTTGAGAACACCTGGATTAAGGTTCATTAGACCTCAAACTCTTGTTGATTTCTGACTTCTAGGGTTCATACGGCTTTTTAAAGCTTGGGGTCTTCTGGTTAGATTCGAACCGAACCAAGGCTCGTTTGGGTGTGAGGGAGGTCAGGAGAGGGATGTGTGTGAGTTTGGGGTTATTTGGAAGCGGCGCCGCCACCAGAAAGTAGTGGCGGCTATTAGGGTTCTTGACAAAAAATCGATATTCGAAGAGAGGGGCTAGGATTCGAGGGAAGCCATGCCCGGGGTTGGAACGAGGAGGTCGAGGAGGTTCAGTGGTGTAAAAATGGAGGCCATTGGACACCGGCCACCGACGGAGGCGATTTCCGGCAGGCGGACCACGGCGGAGCTGAACGGCTCTGTCTCTAATGTTAGAGACGGGTGAGAGGGGAGGGTCCTGAAGGGGGGCGAGGTAGGGAATTACATATATATAGCCTCTACAGGATCTGATCTAGGCCGTTGGATCAATTGAGATTGACGGTCGAGATCAAATCATTTAACGAAATGGTGTCGTTTGGGGCGACTCCCGACTGGGTCGATCTCTGAAGAGCGGGTCGGGGCCGGGTAACGGGTTAGGGCGATGGGATCTCCCTCGTTGGATCAAGAATGGACTTACGGCTGAGATCTATTGGCGTTGAAACGACGTAGTTTTGGTGCCATACTACGTCGTTTCGACGCCTGGGAGATGGGTCTCATTGGACCGGGTACCGGGGTTGCTTGGGCCTGAATTTTGGTTGAATTTGGGCCCGATTTCCTTGCATTTTTAACCGTTTTCCAACTTTCTTAACTAACCACCCTTAAATTAAATACACTTTAACAAATTAAAAGAGATGAAAATACACACCTATTAATTAACACACAAAATAAACAATGCAAATCACATATTTTAAATTAACTCAGTGACAAGGGACAACAAAGCATATATATTTTTTGTAATTTTCTCTTCTACCCACTTTATGGCTAATTGCTTCCTAAATGCTCGTAACACGTATTTTTGTATTTTTAATCAGTGCAAAAATAAACACACACCTACAAAATATAACACATAATCCACAAAAAATCAAATGCGCTACAAAACAATTTTTTTTTTTTATACTTTATGGGAGTAATTGTCGTGAGAGCAAAAATCACGTGCTCACACCATGTATTTGTTGAAAAGTAGGTTTCAGAGTAATACATTTACAATTCGAACAGTTTGGCACTCCAGATTCATGTTGCATTACATGTTCAAGTTTGGATGTTCATTATTAAATGGTTGATTAGATCTCTGAAAATCTATGTTTGAGATTTAGAGTTGATGTGAATAAATTATGCATCTATTTACAAGCTTGTTGGCAGGCCCAAATTTAAGGTTAATATTCGATTTCTGGGCCTATTATGAGCTCAGGCAGCCTTGCTTCTTGTAAATAAAATCTGGGCTTGTGATCGAAGCCCACAACTGGCATTGTCTTATATAACAAATTGATCGAAGATCATCGTGCCAAATTCAAGGCCCCATTTTCTAAAAGTTTAATTTTCCTTTTCAAATTGCAATTTAGTTTAATAATACATTTCTAGGCTTTTCAAGATAGGTAGCGAATTTAAATTAAGAGGTTTTCCTTGTGTTTAAATTCGGACTTGAGCCTGAGGCCTGAATTTCATAATGCCAACTAATTAGGGCCCTTTAGAGACAAATTCAATAGAAAATTATAGTTTGTTCTAGGATGGCCTTTAAATAATAAAATGAGGTGAGCCCCGCCCAAACAAAAAGCATAAATTGTGGGGGCCTCTTTAAATGTTCCTACTAAAATACTTAGAATTCGGGACGTGCCGGTTAGCGAATTTCACGGTCTCCCGCAAAGATAATAACACGCTAGTTGCTTTAAGTACGCTTTTTAATAATTTTACCTTCCTAAATACGGGTGTGAATTTCATGCGACCCAAATTTAAATCCCAAAACGTTGAATAAGAATGTGTCGAGGATCCGAGTGCATTTCATGTGGCGTGATCCAAAAATACGTTTTTAAACGACGTTCACTTTCTTAAAAAATTTAACTAAAAACGGTAAATAATTCTAAAATTGCACTACAGTATAACATGTATAAAAATCAAATTTTATCCATTTATAATAATTTAAGCGACCATTCTAGAACCATAGAATTCGGGGGTGCCTAACACCTTCCCTCGAGTTAACAGAATTCCTTATTCAAAATTTCTGGTTCGCAGACTCCAATTGGGAAGTCAAATTTTTCCTCGATTTGGGATTCAAGTTAAATCGGTGACTTGGGACACCAAAAACCAATCCTATCCCAAGTGGCGACTCTAGAAATAATTAAATAATCCCATTTCGAATAATATCACTTTGAATGGAGAAACTCCCTTATACATTATCCTTCCGGGGTGGTGTAGTAAAAAAAGGAGGTGTGACAATTAGTGAAAAAGGGAAGGGTAACCATGCATGCAAAGGGTAGATATCATGCTCATAGAGAATTACTATGCTTCTGTATTCATGTATTCATGTATCCTGCTTATAGCTTTGCACGATTGCATCCACATAGATATCCTGCTCTAGGATTTTCTGTATTTCTGCATCCATGTAGATACCATGTATATAAGGAATTATGTATCTCACATGTAGATACCATGTCTATAAGGAATTCCGCATCTCACATATAGATACCATGTCTATAAGGAATTATGTATTATCACATACAGATACCATGTCTATAAGTTAACCAGAAATCTAGATCATGCATACACATTGTTCACTAGGCAAGCCTGTTTATAGGATTAAAAACTAACAGGATTCAGATATCATGCCCATAAGATTTTTGCACTCTTACTATGCTTGTAAAAAGTGTTTAAAGTCAAGAACGCCTAGAAAGCATACCTATAGGAACTATCAACCAAACTTGAATCGTTCATTCGCATATAGGGCTAAAATTAGTAGCGATAATGCTTAACGTCTGCAGAATTTACGCTCTTTTACCCAAAACTCGCCTTTCCTGGTTAACTGGTAACTTCTTTTCCTAAATCAGCATACTTCTTTTATGAAACTAATAGATATCATGCCTATAGGTTTCGTTTAACACTTAGGCAATCCATAAGGTAACTTATAAATTGAATCAGATTTTATGAACTACAACCAGCAGGCAAGCCTGATTCGGGCTTCTTATCTGAAATATGAAATAGATCAGTCTGCCATAACTCTTAAGTTTAATCAGACCCTAATCAGTACGTGTAAGACATGATAAACTATATGCTTTTTTTAAGGAGGTTTGTTTGATCCTTTCTATCTGTTATGTGCTTCTCCTATATTTGTTGCTTATATGTTTTGATTGTCGCCTTAGAATTTTGTCCTTTTAAACTATAAAACCTCACACCTATTCCCTTTAGGATTAGTAGTCCCAAATGCCTCCGGGATTCATAGGATTGGGGTGGGTAATAGCATGCAATAAGTAAAACGAGACCATTCTGTGTTTAATACCTTAACGGGGTGGAAAAGGGTAGATATGGATATGATGACCATGCGATAACACCACGTGTATATACGATTATCGGGTGTTGTGTGGGGTGATCCATATTATTTATAAACCTAGGACCCCCTCCCTTTACTTGTTTATTTTATTCAGAAATTCAAAACTGCTTTTTCTCAAATTCCAGCTTCTTTAACTTCTTTTAATTTCAGTTACTCGCAACAATTATGTGAAAACCCCCCTCATATTTGTAATTCTTACTTGTCTAGTTGTTGTTTGCACTTAAAATCACAATTATAGTATGGCCGGGAACCACACTAGTGGATCTCGAGGGGTACCTTACACCTTTCCCTCGGGATAATTTCGAGCCCTTACTCAATCTCTGGTTTTCTAAATAAAAGTTCTTCTTAATTTCCTAATACACTTAATCATTAGGTGGTGACTCTTAAATTCAAACCCAATTCCCAAAAGGGAACGCGTTGTCCTCCCAAATATCATAAACCCGATTTCGAGAGAAAAAGGGGGCATCGACAACACATAGTACCAATCTAAACCAACTACAACAACACATGGTACTAATCACAACCATCTGCAACAACTTATACCTATACCCACAAGGTGAAACCACGACTTAACACTTCACACATATGCCCTTAACAACAACTCTAGCCATAGTAGTTGCCCATAATCACATCCAGTACAGACAATTAGCCTCATATCCATTAGAGCCCTATTTCAAACCTCCATAACACTGAAAAGGATGCAAGAAACATGAAGACCTCATAGCTATTCACCCGAATCAAAGAGTCAAATATAACGCCACCGAGAACACACCTTGCAAGCTAGAACTCAATAGGCATAACATGAATATGATCGAATATGTAAGGAGAAACACATAAGAGAACTATCAAACAAGCTCGACAAGTATGTCTCCCTATCAGTACCATACTACGAACCAATAACACAAGCGAGAATCAAAACATACGAACAAATCGCAAGGATATCATCTTGATATAACTCCACCGCGGCACGCACCCTGGTCCAAACAAATCAAAGGACATGAAACCATAAGGATCTCACCCTCAACTATGAACCACAAGTAGAATACACACATACTGTCACGACCCAAACCCCGCTCCGGTCATGATGGCGCCTCTCGTGAAGACAAGGCCAGCCAACCATTCCTAAATAGCCTTTTCAACAATAATTAAACATAAATAAGCAGTCTAACTATGATTTATCATTAATAATTAGCGAAAGCAAAACCCAAACGCAGTCCAAATCGGGGTGTAACAAGTCACGAGCATCTAAAGAAGCCTGAACATAACTACAGAGTCTGTAATTTACATGAATCAAATTCAAAATCAAAGAAGGGAAAATCATGTGTCGCGAACGCTGGCGGTCACCTTGCTCAGCTACAATAGTATATCTTCAATCAGCTAACAACCTGCTACCGGGTGAAACAATACGTGCAACTGCACGCGAGGTGCAGGGAGTAAAGTGAGTACTCCAACTCAGTGAGTAATAAAATTAAATAATAGCTGAAAGCAAGAAATCACGTAAGGCACTCCATCATGCTATATAGAACAGTACAACCGTTTTGGGAAAAACAGTAAAACCGTGAAACCCTTTGGAAAACATCTAGGCTCAGTTTTAAACCTCTTTTGAAATGATCTTTTCAACGGTTACCACACAATGCTTTCAAAACAATTTGTGACACTATGCACAGAAATCCCCCCTCGAGCAATATCCTTGTCCCTGGTCAGCCACTCGGGTCCCAACACTCAATGATCGGATAGTACCAGCACAGCAGATGAATATGTCAAGAAAACATCACAAACAACAATTAATGAACAAATGCATGAATGCAATATAATGCATATGATGGTACATTCCAGTACCCACTGCGGCGCGCAGCCCGAGCCACCCATATTTATTTAACGTTGACGGCGCTCACTGGGGGTGTGTACAGACTCCGGAGGGGCTCCTATAGCCCAAGCGCAATAACAAGCCATCTCGTGGCATCAAATCTAGGCCCTCACCCTCATATCAATATCAATGTAACCAACCAGGCTCTCGGCCTCAATATCAATGTAACACCGCTGCGGCGCGCAGCCCGAGCCACCCATAATCAGTATAATACTGCTGTGGCGCGCAGCCTGAGCCAACCATAATATTTCAAGTCACATAACACAGTGTCATTATTACCACTGTTTCAAGCCGCTACTGCGGCGTGCAGCCCGAGCCACCCATAATCAGTCCAGAAAACATCATAAGCCCCTTGGGCATTTATAAAACAGTAGTTCTCAGCCCGAAATAACATTTAAAATATCATTTGAGTTTTCAAAACTTAGAAATACGGCTGAGTTTACCAAACAGTATTTAAAATCTTGGACTGAAACCAAATGACATGCAAGATATACAAAAAAAAAATAGAAATCTCAATCCCCGAAGGGTTCACATAGTTGGCACTAAGCCCAAACATGGCAATCAGCCCAAATTATGATGATAACAACTAGTTTCAGTCAAATACGCAGTAAAATCAACAATCGGGACGGACAAAGTCACAAATCCGCAATGGTTCTCTACCCCACGCTCATATCCGGCGTGCAAGTCACCTCAATACAACACTATGATGTGCAAATCCGGGGTTTCAAACCCTCAAGATATCATTTACAAGTATTACTCGCCTCGAACTGGTGAAATTCCTCGCTCGCAACGCCTTTGCCCCTCAAATTGGCCTCCACGTGCGTCGAATCTAACCAAAATCAGAGCGAATACATTACAATATGCCAAGGGAACAATACCTAATCGAAAATAATTGAAATATAACAAAATCCCGAAACTAATAAAACCTGAGCCTCGGGCCCGCTTCTCGAACAAAACTAACATTAACGGATTCCTCGTCTCGCCACGAGTCCATACATACCAAGAACTCCCAAATCCGAGCTCAAATGACCTATCAAATCCCAATTTGAAATATTAAAACTCAAGCCCTAGCTTTACCCCTTTTTAATGAATTTCAACAAATTTCCATGTTAATTCTACCATAAACTTGAATAATTAGGCCAAGGAACTTACCTCCATTCGATTCTCAGTCAAAACCCTCGAAAATTCTCGGCCAAAGCTCCCAAAATCGCTCTACAATGGAGGAAAAATGACATAAGTTCGCGGATGAAATAATGATATAAACCCTTCTGCCAACAGTGATATTCACTTCTGTGGCTAAATAACCGCACCTGCGGTCACCGCATATGCATCCAAATGACCGCTTATGCGGTCTAACTTAAATCCCCAGGGACCGCTTATGCGGTCGCCGCATTTGTGGACTTTTGTTCGCTTCTGCAAAAATTTCCAAGCCTCCCAAAACCGCAATTGCGACTTCCCCGCCACATCTGCGGAACCGCCTATGCGGTCCCTTTTCCGCAGATGTAGAAATGACAGAACCAGCAAACTTCAAACATGCAACAAACTCCGAATTCTCCTTTTAACCACCCGAATCCACCCTGAGGCCCCCGGGACCTCAACCAAAGGCACCAACATATCCAAAAACATCATACGCACTTGTTCCAATCATTAAAACACATCAAATAACAATAAAACCATTAAATCACATCGGATTCAAGCCTAAGTTTCTTAAAAACTTCCGAAATACACTTTCAACCAAAAACCCGACCAAAATATGTTCGAATGACCTAAAAATTTGCACACATATCCAAAATCACCCAACGAAGCTACAGCAACTCTCATAATTCCATTCCGACCCTCGGATAAAAATCTCACCTATCAACCGGAATTCGCCAAAATTCTAACTTCGCCAATTCAAGCCTAATTCTACACCGGACCTCCAAAGTCAATTCCGATCGCACTTCTAAGTCACAAATCACCTCCCGGAGCTAACCAATCTATTGGAATTCATATCCGAGCCCTCTAACTCATAAGTTGTAACGACCTGACCCGTCGTCTCAGGTATTTCTGCCCTGTTTTCCCCGTTTTATGCTTCTATATGTTTCATTATATGTGTTTGGTGAATTTGAAGTAATTCGGATAGAGTTTGGTTGGAAATGAGACAATTAGTCTCCTTAAGAGAAGGTTAGTTTGAAAAAGTCAACCGGATATTGACTTATGAGTTAGAGGGCTCGGAATGGATTTTCGATGATTCGACTAGTTTTTGGTTATGATTTGTGACTTAGGAGTGCGATCGGAATTGAATTTGGAGGTCCGGTGTAGAATTAGGCTTGAATTGGCGAAGTTTGAATTTTGGCGGATTCCGGTTGATATGTGAGATTTTGATCCGAGGGTCGAAATGGAATTCCGAGAGCTGCATTAGCTTCTTTAGGTGATTTTGGATATGTCTACAAATTTTCAGGTCATTCGGACGTCGTTTGGTTGGGTTTTTGATCGAATGCGAGTTTCGGAAGTTTTGAATAAAACAAGGCTCGAATCCGATATGTTTTAATGGTTTTAGCGTTGTTTGATGTGTTTGAGGATNCGCGGTCGGGGTGTGCGATCGCATAAGTGGTGAAGTTTGTTCTCTGCGATCGCAGGTGTTGGTATGCGATCGCGTAATGTAATGGACCTGGGGTTCTTGGGGAAATATTTGTGTTGTGTGATCGCAGAATATGTATTGCGATCGCGTAGAGTCGGATTCTGAAGCAATGCGATCGCAGAGTAGATGTTGCGATCGCATAGG
>MU676705.1:20680-36686 GCA_026770625.1 Nicotiana glauca | reverse complement strand
CTTCAGATCGCACCCAAGGCTTCGTTATCCCTAATCCCACCTTTAAACCCTCGGTTATTAATCCCTCATATACTCCGGGAGTGGTGTTATTCAATAATTACCTAAATATGCACTATTTCCCGAGTTATGCATACTAAATAGGCACAGCTAATTGAGAGCTCTTCAATCAACCAGAATATAAACGTAGTTGAACAAATAGATAAAAGCTATGGCTCAATTATATAAAAACTTAACAAGAATTTATCCTACAAAAGGTCCTATCAAAACTCTAGATAACAAATTAGCTATTCATAATAGTATGTAAAACTACAACACTAAAAGTAATAACCAACAATGAAAAATAAGAAGATGAAGGAAAAACTCGTAGAAGAATTCTCCGCCTTGCTCCCAATATGTTCTTGCCTCCAAGGGTGTTGTCTAACCCTAAAGTAGTGTCTCTTGCCTCCTTAAGTCTAATTGTTTCCAAAATATGTCCCCCTCCTTGTTCTTGGACGCCCTCCTTTGTTTAATATAGGGTTTAGGGCTTAAAATCCCATGTTTTGCACTTTGGTCCCTGAAATTTTCGCTTCCTGCCGCGGTTCTGCCGTGGTCGCGGCCAAACCGCGGCCAAACATGCTCTCTGATTCTTCAGTTGTCCGCGAGTACACTCTGTCGCGGTTCTGCCGTGGTCCCACCGTAATCTAGGTATGTTACCATCTTCCATTTGGAATTTGAAAACACGTAAAACATGAAAGTTGTAGTCCTTTGAGTTATCTTTCCAACCATATATTGTGGAATCCAAACGGAGTTCTGAGCAAAACGTTATGTCTATTTTACTAAAAAGTGCACAATATACCTCCTCGAGTCTTCGTTCGTACTTAATTATCAAATTTGACCCCCAAACATGATCCTGGCTTAATTCCTTGAACTTTTACTCAACCTTTAAAGCTCCAAATCATTTAAATGCATTCCATAACATCTATATAGCTTGGAATCACACCTACAAGGCATAAAACACACCGTTAGTGTAAAACACTAGCGATTAAAGCGTAAACTCAACTAAAGTGCAGTAAATTAGAGTGTAATAAGAGACTAAAGTATGTAATTATAGCCTATCATCAAAGAACCACAACAAAGCCACGTGATTAAGGCTATCAGTAGAACAACAAACACTATTGTGTTCCTCCATTTTCTTGCTCGATCTCTTTATTGATCAAATGCATTCACTCTCTTCAACAAACCCTATATAACTCTATTCGCTTGCTCAAGAAACTCATCCCCAAACCATCTATAATATTTACATCCCCATTGTCCTTATAAAAACAAAACAATATCAACTGATATAAATCAATGAAAAATAAAATCGTATAAAAGAATTTTTTGTGGAATACACTTACTCTGCCAATTTTGCATACAAAGTACCTTCTTCCTGGGTTAGCAGCACTCCATGAAATTTTCAGTTCACACGAACGACCACATCAATACCAGTCAACCCTTTCGGTATTTTGGGACATTATTTGCTCAGAAATTAAGAGAAGTAGCAGGAAAAATTACGTCAATAATTCGACTAAGCATGGTAGAGTACTTTCAAATTGAAAAAAAAAGCTTCGATTTCATTTCTTGATGAGAATTTAGTTCAATTGAAATAGAGAGAAATTGGGGCTTGAGAGAAGATAACAATGGAGAAATTGGGTTAAAATAAGGAAAATAACGTGGGGTTTGGTTTATTGCCGTTGGAATAGTCCATGTAAGATTTTTTATAACTCTCACGCGCTAAACATATGTGATTCCCATGCAAGGTGGCCCGTGTTTTTTTTTGTGTCTAAGTGACACAGTAAAAACCTTATTATAGAGTTCAAATGGAACAGACTCAAGATTAAGTGTCATAGCGGATAATGAGGAAAATTTTAATGGCGATGTATTCCGCCTATAGTTTATCATAACAAAGAGGTATCATCATAAACTAAATTCTAAACGATGTTGCACAATAACGTCATACTGCAAAAATGGTTAAATTGCGTAAGATATAGGTGTAGCGACATCCAATTGTCAAAGATAATATCTTTCTCTTTTGGTTGGATGACATGTCACGAAGTATGTGTTCCGATAGTCCAACTTCCCGAGAGTTGGCTCTTGGCCTTCTGGTAAAAAAACAATATCGATGAAGGCATATAGGTGCATTATTCCATGGTTGGGATTGTAATACCTAGGACTCTTTTATAAATCAACAAATTCCTTTAGAACAAAGTCGGGGTGTGTTATGTTCATATATATTACCCAAGTGTACATTAGCAACTGCAGTCTGTTTTAATATTGTGTAACTACTGGACATGCACACCATTTTTAGCTGAACTTAGTGGTGCACTTCATGAAAATGGTCGAAAATTTGATGGGAACGAAGGCCTCAGGAAAAATGACTATCTGCACATGGACCCTACAAAACTTCAGAAAGACCCTACGAAACTTCACTATTATCTAGTTGGCTTTTGTTATATGCTAAATAGTTAAGAAGGGGTAGTATAGACATTTCACACAAAGCTGTTATATGGTTAGAGAGGTTAGTAGCAGTTAGTTTGTTAGAATCTGTTAGTGAAGCTAAACAGTAGAAGGTGAGCTATAAATACATATGCATTGTAAAAGGCTGATTATGTTGAATCAATAAACTTCTCTCTCTTCTTCTTAGTCTCGATCATCTGTAAGCATAGAAATGTATTGTTCAGAGGTTATTATTCTTCCTAATCTCTTAGATTCACTTCCAATTTCAACCTCCATTGTTGAAATATACAACATTGGTATCAAAGCTAGCGAACCTTGGCCATAAACTATGTCGGAAACAACCAGAAACACTGAATTACGACAGGATGTGGATGAAGTTAGGGAGAAAGTCAGGATACTGGGAGAACGCCATGATGATATGATCAATGAAATTCGACAGCTGGTGGCAGCGATGGTGACTAATTCAGCTCCGGTGACCTCAAAGCACTAGCCGCACTAGCTCCAGTCGATGGTGGTGGATTACATACAACAAGCAACGACTTTAATGGAGGTAATAGATATGCTCGTATTGAATTCCCAAATTTTAATGGGGAATATTTAAAAGGGTGGGTGTATAGATGTGAACAATTTTTTGAGTATGACAATACCTCAGAAGAACAGAAGGTTAGGCTTGCTTCTATCAATTTAGAAGGAATGGCTTTACAGTGGCATCAATTTATGATGGAATCTAGAGTAGGAAGGGGTTTACCTAATTGGGGAGATTATGTGAGATATTTGTATCTGAGATTTGGGCATAATTTGTATGAGGATCCCCTGTCTGAATTATCGGGATTAAAACAAACTGGTGGGGTTCAAGAATTATTAGATCAATTTGATGGGCTGCTTAATCAAGTAGAGTTGTCAGAGGAGTATTCCATCAGTTGTTTCTTGAAAGGATTAAAACCAGAAATTGAAATTTAGGTGAGGATGTTAGCCCCAAGAACATTGATGAAGGCCTATAGTTTGGCTAAACTAGCTGAACATTCTTTGCAACTACAGAGAAACCAGAATCCTGTGACAATGAGAACTTCTAAGCCTATACTCCCAACTCCTAACACTTCTTGGAACCCAGGTTCGATAAGCTACGCTCAGGATCAACACTTTGGTAGTGGGAAGGGGACAGAGTTGAGCAAACATCCTAATGCTTATAGACAACCAGCAGCAAAGTCATCAAGGAGGCTTACAAATGCAAAGATGGATGAGAAAAAGGCAAAGGGACTATGCTTTTGGTGTGATGAAAAATACACACCTGGCCATGTGTGCAAGAAACAATAGCAACTGTTCATTATAGAGGTAGAGGAAGGTGGTGATAAAGGGGAAGTGGATGAGTATGTGGTGGAAGAGGAAACCTGTGAAGATTCAAACCTTAGTCCTCAAATGCCAGTTCATGCTCTAGATGGAACTAGATTACAGAACTATGAGAGTGAAAGGAGAAATAAGAGTAAAATGGTCCATGTGTTGATAGTTTCTGGTTCAACATATAATTTATGGACATTGACATTGCAAAGAAACTAGGATGCAAACTAGACACTATTCCTACCTTTTCAGTGTCAGTAGCCAATAGAAGTAAGGTGCAAAAATCTTTCATGAGTAAAGGAGTTGCATGGAGGATGCAAGGGGTGTTATTCAAGGATGACATGTTAGTCATGCCACTAGGGGGTGCTGATGTGGTATTGGGCATTCAATGGCTCATTACTCTAGGGGATATCAAGTGGAACTTTAGGCAATTGAAGATGGAATTCCAAATAGGAGGAAAAAAGGTTTCATTGAGAGGCAGTCAATCGGGCACATCCAAAGTAATTGGAGATCAATAAATGGAGAAGCTACTAAATAAGACTGGAAGCTTGAGTATGATGTTAGTAGCAGATGTGCAACCAATTGATAGAAGAATAGCATGCTGCAGCTCTAACCAAGTGGAAGAAGTACCTGGGGAGTTATAGACATTGCTGGATCAGTATTCAGGGTTGTTTGCAACCCCTAAGAGCTTACCTCCTCATAGAGATCATGACCATAAGATCATTTTGAAGGAAGGGACACCACCAGTGAATGTGAGACCTTACAGATATCCAGTAAATCAAAAGGATAAGATTGAAAATATGATTCAAGAAATGCTAGATGCAGGGATTGTTCGACCAAGTGGAAGTCCCTACTCTTCCCCTATAGTCATGGTGAAAAAGAAATATGGTACTTGGAGGCTATGCATAGGCTATAGACAACTAAACAATCACACAGTAAAAGATAAATTTCATATACCTGTGATTGAAGAGCTACTACATGAACTGGGAGGGGCTAAGTATTTTTCAAAACTAGACCTAAGATTTGGTTACCATCAAATTAGGATACATGAGAAAGATATAGAAAAGACTGCATTTAGATCCCCTCATGGTCACTATGAATTTGTGGTAATACCATTTGGACTGACCAATGCTCCATCCATATTTCATAGATTTAATGAACAAAGTCTTCCAAACATACTTAAGAAAGTTTATTTTGGTATTCTTTGATGATATATTAGTGTACAGTCCCTAATGGTCAGACCACTTGATACACTTACAGAAAGCTTTTGATGTGTCGAAGGAAAACTCTCTATTTGTTAAGATGAGTAAATGCCAATTTGGTCAATATGAGGTAGAATACGTAGGTCATATTATCACAAAAGATGGGGTAACAGCTGAACCAGGGAAGATTAAAGTTATGGTAGAATGGCCAGCACCAAAGACAGTGAAAGAATTAAGGGGATTCTTGGTATTGAAAGGGTACTATAAAAGATTTATTAAAGGGTATGGAGTGTTGGCAAGGCCCTTGACTGAATTGTTAAGGAAGGATAAATTTGGATGGAATGATAAGCAAAACACAGGTTTGGAGCAACTCAAAGTAGCAATCAGTATAGCTCATGTTCTTGCACTTCCTGATTTTTCCTTGGAAATTGTTATTGAAACTGATGCTTGTGGGGTAGGTATTGGAGCTGTTTTGATGCAGGGAGGCCACCCCTTAGCATATATGAGTAAGGCTCTGAGTGAAAAATATCAGTAACTATCCACCTATGAGAGGGAAATAATGTCCATTGTAGCAGCTGTGCAAAATTGGAGACCTTACCTCATTGATAGACATTTTACAATCAAGACAGACCACCAGAGCTTGAAATAATGGAGCAGAGAATCTCTACTCCCAGTCAGCAGAAATGGTTGGCCAAATTGATGAGATATTACTATACAATCACTTACAAAAAGGGTCAAGACAACTTAGTAGCTGATGCTCTATCTAGAGTACACAAGGCTGATGACAAATTTGATGCAGACCTGCTGACACTCTCTTCTGTATCCTCAGACTTCATGGAGCAGATTAGAGGTTTTTATGTAGCTAATCCTCATCTACAACAACTTCTTCAGCAGCTCCATCGGGACCCTTTAGCTAAGCACATATATATACTAAAAGATGATGTGTTATACAGGAAAGGGAAGATAGTTGTTGGTCCTTGCAAAGACCTAAGGAAACAGATTTTACAATTCCTACATGATGGGGCTACAGGAGGTCATTCAACTATGATTGCTACTTTGCAAAGGGTAAGCCAAATGTATTATTGGAGAAAGATGAAAACAGACATTTTTGAATATATCAAGAGCTGTAAAGTATGTTAAAGGTGTAAGGGGGAGAGTGTGAAGAGCCCAGGACTACTGCATCTTTTGCCTATTCCAGATAAGTATGGCAAGATATTAACATTGATTTCATTAAAGGACTACCACAATCACACAGTAAATCTGTGATAATGGTAGTAGTAGATAGGCTGAGCAAATATGCTCACTTCATAAGCCTCAAAAATCCCTATACTACAGCCTCAGTTGCCCAGGCTTTTCTAGATCACATCTACAAACTTCATGGTTTGCCCTAGACCATAGTGAGTGACAGGGATGTTTTGTTCTTGAGCAAGTTTTGGCAGCCTCTCTTTGATGTCCAAGGGGTCCAATTACATCATTCCACAGCCTATCATCCACAGTCAGATGGCCAAATTGAAGCTGTCAACAAGTGTTTGGAAGGTTACCTTAGATATATGTGCACAGATAGGCCCAAGGATTGGGCTCATTGGCTGCCTTTAGCAATATGGTGTTATAACACCACATATCACTTTGCCACTAAGTTGACTCATTTTGAGGTACTCTATGGTCAAAAACCTCCCCTATACATGCCTTATATTCCATATAGCTCCATGGTGGATAAAGTTGATAGAAGCTTACAAGCTAGAAAAGCAACAATCAGGTTACTGAAGCACCATTTTGCACTAGCTCAATCGAGGATGAAGGCTTTGGCAGATAAGAAGAGATCATTAAGGGAATTTACAGTGGAAGACATGGTTTTTTTAAGGTTTTAACCTTACAGACAAATGTCCCTAAAAGGCCACTCCTATCACAAGCTCAGCCCCAAATATTTTGGTAATTTTCAAGTACTCAAGAAGATTGGCTCTGTTGCATACCAGCTCCAACTCCCACCTCAAGCTAAGATACATTCCATATTCCGTGTCTCTCAGCTTAAAAAATATGTTGGTTCCTACCCAATGGTCTCTGATTTATCAGTTTCACTTTCTTCTCATGGCCACATTGTTTTGGATCTTGAAAGGATACTTGAAACCAGAGTGGTCACCAAGCACAACAAACAGTGTCAACAATATTTGGTGAAGTGGTTCAACTGCCCTTCTGAGGATAGCACTTGGATGGATGCTGCGACTTTCAAACATCAGTTTCCTCACTTTGTCCTTGAGGACAAGGACTCTTAACCAGGAGGGGGGAGGTGTAGTTGTTATATGCTAAATAGTTAAGAAGGGGTAGTATAGACATTTCACACAAAGCTGTTATACGGTTAGAGAGGTCAGTAGCAGTTAGTTTGTTAGAAACTGTTAGTGAAGCTCAACAGTAGAAGGTGAGATATAAATACATATGCATTGTAAAAGGCTGGTTATGTTGAATCAATAAACTTCTCTCTTCTTCTTAGTCTCGATCTTCTGTAAGTATAGAAGTGTATTGTTCAGAGGTTATTCTTCTTCCTAATCTCTTAGATTCACTTCCAATTTCAACCTCCATTGTTGAAATATAAAATAGCTTTTGGTCAAAGGCGCAACCATGATTTTAACTTTATGAATTCTGAATGTTAAAACGGCAACTTCAAGTGCTAATTATAACTGCGTTCTAATTAGATTCAATATTTGTATATACTTAATGAATATTTTAACACAAATACAGTGCTTGAGCAAAAGTTACTAGGTTCGACCGAACTCGCATGCTGGCTCATAGCTCCACCCTTGCTTTTGGTGAAAACAAACACGGGCTAGCCAGTTTTTGGATTGGTAATTAAAAATAACCAGCGTTTGTAAAGTCATTAAAAAATAACCACAATTTTACTAAAACACGGAAAGTTCCAGAATAATATGTGGGATTATGGAGCTCTTGGGTATAAACTTCTAGCATATTATATTGGAATTCCAGCACAGGGAACGTTACAACATAATGTGCTGAATTATGCGGCTCGTACATACAAACTTCCCGCATATTATGTTGGAAATCTAGCACATTATGAAATTCCAGCACATTAAAATTGATAAAATTTTAGCTAAGATCAACAATGTCTCAAGAAAGATTAAATGCTATATTATCAATTGAAAATGAATTTTTAGAAGAGGTATATAAAAAATATTAATAATTTTGTATCTCAAAAAACTAGATGAATTGACTTCAAATATATATATATATATATATATATATATATATATATATATATATATATATATGTGTGTGTGTGTGTGTGTTTTGCTAACCAACTACATGGTTATAGTAGGTTAGCAATGTATATATATTTGATATGCCTTAAATGCCCCTGACAATACATTAAACTAGCATAAGGATAGGGGCTTTTTTGCCTTTTATATCAAATCTTAAACCCAGATCTCTTCTCCCCTCTTGTTCATTTTACATCTCGCCATCGTTCATTGAGAAATCAGAAAAGAGAAGATTGTTGTGGCTACTCAAAGAAATAAACCAAACAGCTCTTCTAAATCATTAAACAAGAAATAGACCCGTCTCCAATTTCAATCTCATATCAGTTCGACAGTTTCACTCCACAAGCTTTGCTCCTCCTCTGCCTCTATAAAATGTCAAAAATATTGTTCGAAAACCCCCAGTATTAACTTTGAAATCTGATTTGAATACCTCAAAACCCAATAATAATTCCGCCAACAACAATTTCACGGAGGTCAGCAATAAAACTAGTGTTACATCTTCCAATTTCAGATCTGCGCATACAGTAAATGAACCTAGGAAAAGAGCAATAAAAAGATATTCCCATCAGCCAAATGGTTCTAAAATGAAAAGTATTGTTTGTCTTTAATTATTTTTCCAATTCTATGTTTATTGTCTGTGGGTAGTCACATTGACGAGGGGACATATAGAAAAGAGAAATAGGAACACGACAACCATGTGATAATTTGGACAAAAAGACAGTAAAGCCCCTCTTATTAATCTGCTGTTAGTGTGCTAGTAAGGATATTTAAGGCAAATTAAATATGTGTATATTGCTAACCTACTACATCTATGTAGTAAGTTAGCAAAACCATATATATAAATCTTTTTAAAAAAAATATGCCCCATATTAAACTTTAGCTTCAAACCACATATGTGCTTGAGCCGCCCTTGAAAGTATATATGCCCATGAGCAGGGGCGGGGCTAGAGAGCAAGTTACGCTTTGGTTGAATCCAGTAGCTTTGGTTCAAACACTGTATTTATTTGATAAAATTCATTAAACATGTAAAAATTATTAATTTACAATCCAGTAACTTAATAATAATTAGAATCCTGAACCTATAATCTTCAAATCTTGGCTCACCTATGCCCTAAGGCATCTTCAGTTAACGTTTGGAGCATCTGCACGATAAGGCAAATGAATGCCATTGCGTTAGGCCCCTAATATTAAAGACCCAAAAATATTAAGTACTATAGTATTATATGTAATGCATAATTTATATAATTACTATTAATAAAAGATTTTAAGTTTTTAGCATTTTATTGTACAGATGAGTGAGTAAATAATAATTTTAACTCTCTCAATATATTTAAAAAAAACATTTACCTTTCTCGTTAGTTCTAATTTTCCACCTCTAAGTTTTAAAAGGAAAAATAAAATTATTTCGAAGAGTTTCAAAAGAAACCAAAAAATGACTTATCAAAAGTAGTCTATTTATAAAAAAAATGCAAACTCATATTCTTTTTCATACTTTCGATGATTTTATTTTCTTATTTTAACTCGGTTTAGCTGAGTTAGCTACTTTTATTTTGCCATATTTGACTCATACATTACCAAACAAGTTCTTTTGTATATCTTCTTTATAACCGAGAATTTTTTTATGGCAAGTAGCATAAGGTACGAAATTGGTGGATAATAGGCTCAACTTAAATACTATGCTCTTGTCTTTAACAAAGATCGAGACAATATTGTACCATCCTAACCTACATATCACGCGTTGCGCTCTTACCACTAGACCAAAATCGTTTGAGTTTCTTTTATTTCTCAATGTCGCATGGACTTTACGAAATAAGTTTAAGAGTCTTTTAATATATTTTGAATTTAGTGCCTTTAGTTAATTATCTGACTTTTAGAGGCAGTATTTAGGAAGATTGGTGCACCTCTTACAAAAAGGAAGAGAAATTCATGGTAATTGACAACAAGAAACGTTGATTTCAGTTTAGAAATTAGAGGTGATTTGTTTTAAACTCTTTATTCCAATGATAGTGTGTCTGTGCTCCTATTTGGAGTAAATATTTTATGGGACTATTACATTGATGATGTAGAGAGTGATAAAAAAAAAAGGTAGTATGATGTAATAAGTTTTCGCTATACGCAGGGTCCGTGAAAGAGCCAGATCATAAGAATCTATTGTACGCAGTCTTACCCTGTATTATTTTGCAAGAAGCTGTTTCCACGGATCGAACCCGTGACCTTCAATTTGGACATTATTATAACATCTGCTCATTCAATTCGTAAAATTTTATTCGCACTTCGAAATCAAAGTATATGCTAATCAACTATGGTTAAGTGAGAGTTTATGTACACATAAATATCATACATCTACTAATTTGACATAAATATCTGGTGCAAATAATTTTTTATTTTATTTAACATAATTAAAAGAGAAATAAATTAGCTGAAATTGAAATGAGGAATAGGAGATGATAAATAGTGTATTAATTTTGCATCAATCAGCAATCTTCAAAATCTATGTGCCTTAATCATATAATCCAAAATTAAATGTTGTAATCCAATCCATGAAGTCAACTTTTTTTCTGTCTTACGTGTTTGGTCAAACAAACCGCGCTTAACATGAGGCATATATCCGATCTCCAGTTTGTTTATGACCGAAGCATTATGTATTGTTATTGTTAAAAATAACATAAATTTAATCCACTTTAAATTTGGAATAAGAATAATTTGTAGTAATTAATTTCACTCCACAGGATTTAGATCTAGTTTTCAATTCCATCAAACACAGATATAATAATAATAATAATAATAATAATAATAATAATAATAATAATAATAATAATAATAGGAGCAGTTTGGTGTACTAAGCTCTCACTATGTGGGGTTCAGGGAAAGGCAGGTGTCACGACCCGAATTTCCACCATCGGGAATCATGATGGCACTAACTAGTGAAAGCTAGGCAAGCCAATCAACTGAATTACTTGCCTTGTTTCCATTTTTAAATTCGTTAACACTATAAGCCAACAGTTAATAATCAACAAAATTTAACAAGCGGAAGATTTAATTTTAAATTTAATAATACTGCTAATATCATTCCATAACAAATTTACCCAAGATTGGTGTCACACTTCACAGACTGTCTAAGAGTATTACAAATAAGGGTCTGAAAGAAATAACAAAATACTGTCTCTGGGATTACATAAAAGAAACAGGAAAATAGATAGAGGGAGACGCCAAGGCCTGCTGACGCCTGCAGAACTACCTCGAGTCGCCTGATGAACAAGGAACGGAAAATCTCACTGCAGTCCGAAATCTGCAGCACTGGGATCTACACAAAAGAATACAGAGTGTAGTATCAGCACAACCGACCCCCATGTATTGGTAAGTGCCTAGCCTAACTTCAGCGAAGTAGTGACGAGGCTAGGACCAGACCACCAAATAAACTTGCGCAGATAAATAATGTACATCGGAAAAATAGAAGCAAAAATATACAGTCAAGGATGAGAGGGGGAAACATGCTGCGGGGGAATACCAAATGGAAACACTAGGACAACAGTTAAATATATGGAACACCACAATTCAATTACCAACAAAAATTAGAAATCAAACAAGTGCACGATATTACCCTTCGTGTTTTTACTCTCATCCTCACCATAAAAATCAATATAAACTGCACGACATCACCCTTCGTGCTTTTACTATCATCCTTGATCACGCCCAACTATGCCTTATAAAAAGACTCTGCGGACGTTGCAAATATAACCCGAGTATTACACCCATGGTCGAATCCACAAAGAGTTAACCTATCAACCACTATCTTCAGACCCACTAATTCTTCAGAACCAGCTTTTCAAATATTCAAATCTCAGTTAAATGTTCTTTAACAACTACGCTTGCAAGTGACTAAATAGCTTTAAACTAAACTAATAAGGTTGTAAACAATAATGAGAAGAAGTTAAGGTAATGATTTCCCCTATTGATGGAATCCCTTATGTTTATGCTCATACAAATTTACCAAAGCATCTCTATCAATCATGAACGCTAGTCTCACCGTAAATCTCTCCTGAGTAATCACAGTAATTTACTATTGCACTCTCCTGAGATACACTAGCTTACTTTATTTAGCACGATTCACTTTAGATTACACCCAAGGCTTCGTTATCCCTAATCCAACCTTTAAACCCACAATTATAGATTCCTCTAATAATTTAGGAGTGGTGTTGTTCAACAATAACCTAAATATGCACTCTTTTCCAAGTTATGCACACTAAATAGGCTCAGTTAATTGAGGATCTTGTCAATTAACTACAACAAACACGAAGTTGAACAAATAGAGATTAAACTAGCAATTTGTATTCACATAAACAAGAAGTTCATCACTCAATAGGTTCCATCAAAACCTTAGACAAGGAATTTAGCTACTCATAGCTATGGGTAAATAAACTACGATAGAATTCATCATAAAAATCAAAAGTAAAGAAGAAAGATGTTTGGAGTATTATCTCACAATAGTTTTCCTTGCCAAGATACCCTAATAATCAATACATGCCTCTTTTGGGCGAGTTCTAATGTTTTAAATAGGATTTAGGTCTAAAAATCCCGTATTTACACTTTGACCCCTGAACTTCTGCGCCTGCCGCGGTCGCGGTAGAACCGCGGCCAATCACCCTCTCTGAACTTCTAAAGTTCTGAAGCTGCCTTCCACCGCGGCTCTGCCGCGGTCGCGGTAGAACCGCGGCCAAACTTCTTTTCTGAATCCTGAGGGCTGGCAGGGCGTAGCTTCATTGGAAATTTACACATTTGGCCTCTTTTCTCCAATTTTTGACTCCAAAACTGCTCCTTAGCCTTCCTTATACATATATCACCTGCAAACCATGAAAAACACTAATAAGAGCATTTTGTTATCACTTTTGGCATTAAAACTACACAAGAAGGTGATTATTTAAGGTGTGATTATAGTCAAATTCACCTATTATCAATCCTCGCCATAAAATCAATATAATTGGTACGGAATGGTACATCGCACGATACGACATCACCCTTCGTGTTTTACACTCTTTCTCTCACGATATCACCCTTCGTGTTTTACACTTTTTCTCACAAAATAATACACGACATCACCCTTCGTGCTTTAACACTCTCTCACCAAAACAATGCACGGCATCACTCTTCGTGCTTTATAGTCTTCCTCACCCAAACAACAAACACAAACAATAAGGGCAAGGAATAGATGAATCATAATAAAATCTTGGCAAGGAAACAATATTAAAAAAAAAAAAACAACGTCCCGTCAAGTGGTCAATACCATAATCCTTCTCTCATTTTCACATTTACTTCACAACTTGGTTCACAATTTAAGCCAATGCTCTATAAGATTCAATTGCCAATTATACTTGCACAATTCACTTTACCACTTGAGCCAACACTCTTCAATATACAAATGCCAATATTCTTTTTACAAACCTTGCTCAACAATAGCAACCACCACATTAAACATGAACAATACAAACTGAGTCACATTAATCACATCATAAGACTCACGGGCATACTTGACACCAACGTATAGATACTCGTCACCATGCCTATACGTCGTACTCAACAAATAACACGTAGTAAATACGACACAATTCCTAATCGCTTAAGCTAAGGTTAGACCAAACACATACCTCGATGCCTCGAACACAGTTCAAGCCTCAACTATCGCTTTACTTCTTGATTCCACCACCAATTCGCTCGTATCTAGCCATAAGTTACTTAATTATATCAATAAATGCTAAATAAATCAATTCTAATGCGTGGAAATAAGTTTTCTAAAGTTTTTTCCAAAAAGTCAAAAATCGACCCCGGGCCCACATGGTCAAAACCCGAGGTTCTAACCAAAACCCGACTACCCATTCACTTACAAACTCAAATATATAATTTATTTTGAAATTGGACCTCAAATCGAGGTCCAAATCCCCAAAATTTGAAAAACCTAGGTTCTACCCAAAACACCCAATTTTTCCCATGAAAATCATTGATTTTGAGTTGAAATCATATGAAAAGGTGTTAAAGATTGAAGAAACGAGTTAAAAATAACTTACAATCGATTTGGAGAAGAAGTTGCCTTTGAAAAATCGCCCTAAAGTGTTTTGGTTTTGAAAAAGTATAAAAAATGGTTGAAATACGTCTAAGTTATGAATTTACAGGTCTCTCATGTCGCAATTGCAAACCCAGACTCTGTTGTTATCGCATTTGCGAAGTCGCTTTTGCGATAATTATGTCGCATTTGCGTCGACTGGCCACAACATGGGCATCACATTTGCGATGAATGCTTCGCATTTGCGAGGAAGTGTTGGCCTGGGCTATTTCGCATTTGCGACATAACCTTCGCATTTGCAAACTCGAATTTGCGAGCCAGGCTTCGCAAATGCGAAGCCTGCAGGCCTACAACACACCAATTCAAATCTGCAACACCCTAAGTCCAAATTTCACTCCGTGGCCTATCCAAAACTCACCCGAGTCCTCGGGGCTCCAAACCAAACATGCACGCAAGTCCAAAAATATCATACGGACTCGTTCGTGCATTCAAATCACCAAAATAACATCAACAACTATGAATTTAGCATCAAAATCATGAAATCACTTAAGAACATCAATTTTTTTTAATTTTCTCAAATAAGGTCCGATTCACGTCATTTCAAGTCCCTTTCTTACCAAACTTCATAGACTCAACTTAAATCAAATATAAGACCTGTACCAGACTCCGGAACCAAGATATGGGTCCGATACGATCAAATTTCAAACACATTTTATTTTCAAAAACTCATATATTTTTCAAAAAATGATTTTCTTTAAAAATTCATTTCTCTGGCTAGGGACCTCGGAATTCGATTGCGGGCATACGTCCAAGTCCCATATTTTGTTATGGACCTTTCGGGATCATCGGAACACGGATCCGGGTCCGTTTGCTCAAAATGTTGACCGAAATCAACTTAAATTCATTTTAAAGGCAAGATTCATTATTATTCACAGATTTTCATATAATGACTTTCTGGCTACGCGCCCCGACTGCGCATGCAAATCGAGGTGAGGTAAAAAGGAGGTTTTTAGGCCTTGAAATAGTGAATTTAATCCACTTTAAATTTGGAATAAGAATAATTTGTAGTAATTAATTTCACTCAACAGGATTTAGATCTAGTTTTCAATTCCATCAAAAACAGATGTAATAATAATAATCATAATAGGGGCAGCCCGGTGCACTAAACTCTCACTATGCGGAATTCAGGAAGGGGCAGGACTACAAGAGTCTATTGTACGCAACTTTACCCTACATTTCTACAAGAGACTATTTTCACGGCTCAAATCCCTAATCTCCTGGTCACATGGTAGCAACTTCACCAATTACGCCAAAGCTTCCCTCTAATAATTATTAATATTACTATTACTATTATTTAATAATAATGATAATATGTGTTGAGCTTAATGAAATGAATAAAGATTTATATTGCCGACCCATAATTGTCATTTGCTTTGCAAAATTTTCATCGTTTTAAATAATCTTCCACTTCAAGTTTGCTTAATAATTTGATCTTTTTCTGCATTGCTTCTATTTAAAGGAAAATCCCTTCGTCTTTCCCATTTTCGAAAACGTGGCTTTTTCTCGCTTTTAATTCTTCCCAACCGCGTATTAGTCTTTTAATATTAACATACGTACTCTTAATATTTTATCGAAATTAATTATCAGTCCAACTCAACCCCCCCCCCCCCCCC
>MU676705.1:2908-20322 GCA_026770625.1 Nicotiana glauca | reverse complement strand
CCCAAAACACACACACACACAAAAACAGATCTTCCTCTGCACCGCGTCAGTTTACCCCCGCTCCCCTCTCCCCAACCCTACCCCCAAAACACCGTGTATCAAAATCTGTGTATGTATATATATGAAAAATTACACTTTCATTTCATCAATTCATACTCTTGTGTGTTCACACAATTGAATATTTTCCTCTTTCATACTTCAAATACTTTCACACCTGAAAAACAAAAACAAATCTCCATTTTTAATGGATTTAATCTCTTCTTTCTCATTTCCTACACAACAAGAAGATTTTAATTTTCCTCCTAATTCCAATTTCTTCACCTTCCTTGATTTTCCAGCTTCTTCTGATCCATCCCTGTCCAAAAAGCAAAAAATAAATAATTTTGATCACAACCCAGTTGAGAATATTCTAAACAAATTTCTGGGGTTAGAAAGTAATCAAGAAAAAACTGAAACACAAGTACAAAATTTGTGTTCTCACCCTATAGAATTAGCGAAAAATTTCCCCGTTCTGATGAATGAGACAGTGGCTATGGCTAGTAAAAAACGTGGTCGTGAAAACTCAGGTGAGTTGATTTCAATTCCACAGGATTCTCAACCTTTACAGCAAAGAAGATTATGGGTTAAAAATAGGTCAAATGCATGGTGGGAACAATGCAACAGTCCAGATTTTCCAGAAGAGGAATTCAAGAAAGCTTTTAGAATGAGCAAAGCTACATTTGATATAATATGTTGTGAGTTGGAATCAGTAGTTACAAAAAAAGATACAATGCTACGTCTGGCGATACCTGTTCGCCAGCGCGTAGCAGTTTGTATTTGGAGATTGGCCACGGGTGCACCACTTCGCGAAGTTTCTAAGCGATTTGGGCTTGGTATATCCACGTGTCATAAGCTCGTGCTCGAGGTTTGCACCGCGATAAAAGGCGTATTAATGGCGAAATTCGTACAATGGCCTAACGACGAAAAGATGACTGAACTAAAACAAGAATTCGAGTCCATTTCAGGTATACAAAATGTAGGTGGATCAATGTACACAACACACGTTCCGATTATAGCACCAAAAGACAGTGTCACAGCTTATTTTAACAAAAGACATACTGAAAGAAATCAAAAGACTTCTTATTCAGTAACCATACAAGGAGTTGTTGATCCTAAAGGAATTTTCACCGATGTTTGTATCGGCTGGCCTGGTTCCATGACAGATGATCAAGTCCTGGAAAAATCGGCTCTTTTTGAAAGAGCGAACAGAGGACTTTTAAACGATCTTTGGGTGGTTGGTAGTTCAGGATTTCCGTTATTAGATTGGATATTGGTCCCGTTTTTACACCAAAATTTAACATGGACGCAACACGCGTTTAATGAGAAAGTTGAAGAGATTCAAAGAATCGCGAAAGATGCGTTTATGAGATTGAAAGGTAGATGGAGTTGTTTACAGAAGAGAACAGAAGTGAAACTTCAAGATTTGCCTGTTGTGCTTGGAGCTTGTTGTGTTTTGCATAATATTTGTGAAATGAGAGGTGAAGAATTAAGTCCAGAATTAAGGTTTGATTTGTTTGATGATGAAATTTTACCAGAAAATATTGTGAGATCAATGAGTGCATTACAGGCTAGAGATCAAATTGCTCACAAGCTTTTGCACCATAATTATTCGGGCACCAATTTTCTTTAATTTAAATTTTTGCTTACATTTTAGGAATTGAATCAAGTTTTTGTATTCTTATGTTGAGGGTTAATTACTTTTTTAATGGCTTATTGTAAGTCATGTTATAGAATAATTTTAATGAATTTTTACTTTTCATGGAAGATTTGTTCTTTTATTTTTCAAGTAAAAGATTGTTTAGGATTAATTTTACGAGTTCGTGCCGTGGAATCAAGCACTAATGCTTGCATCATGGTACACTATCTACATCATATCTATTAGGGTGCGACCGTTCCTCAAACTCTGCGTGAATGCAAAATGCTTCATGCACCAGTGTGCCCTTTTTTTCTTCTTTTTTATCAGAGAAATTTTGCAAAAAAACAGTTGGAAGTTTTTCCTTTGACTTATATATATTTTACTTTTTTTTTGTTTATAATTCTTTTTTGCGTGTTTGTAAATTATAGTATATTTTTAAAAAATTAATACCTAGACATACAATAAGTCGACATCAGCTGAAAAAAATACAAATAAATATTATTTGAGATAGGTAACAAAACATAAAAATCAGTGCAATCCTAACTCAAGCTCACGTACAAATCGAATTATAATTATAGATGGACGTGCAAGTCGAATTATGATATTGATACCATTTGTACAAAATTGTACATGTCACAATTTATTGAACCCTACTAACTTTTAAATTGATCTTTGTAAGTTACTAAGATTTTTATTGACCTCATTAATAGCCTCATGTCCCATTGGGGACTTGGGGAGCAATGAAGTTGACTTGCTTAAGTTCCGCCCATTTCGTCAAGATAAACAAGGCGGATTCTATCGTAAGTCGTTCCCGTCAAGAAAAAAAGTGCAGCACCAATATTCCACTTATTACTAATTGTCTTTAACGGTGTACAAGTCGAACCAAAAAATTGCATCAAATCGAAAAGTCAAATCAAACCGATTAAAAAAATCGATTAGACTTGGTATTGAGTAAACTCGAATCAAACCAACATATAAATATATAGTTTTTATATATACTTTTAAGACTTTATATAGAATTTTTTTTAAAGAAATATCTAGAAATATTTGGGATTCTCTCATAGAATGTGCTCCCTCCGTTCACTTTTACTTGACATGTATACTAAAAATAGATTTTCAATTTTACTTTTCACTTTACGCATATCAAGAGAAGACAAAAAAAATTTCTTGTTATACCTATAGTATTTATTACTCATTTCTAATAATTTTCTCAAATCCAATAAAATATGCAGCAACTAATATGGTTATCATGATAAATTATGCACTTCATTTATTATTTATTAAGGGGCGTAAAAAGTCAAAATGTGCCAAGTAAAAGTGAACGGAGGGAGTAATATTTAATAAAATCATGAAGTGCATTCATTTTTATTTATTTTATATAATGGGTTTTATCACTTTCTTATCAAGGGTTATTGAAATGTATCAATCATCTCTTTGTTCTTCCATATTCATATGCCAAGATTTCTTATATCTTTTTTTAAATTTGAAGGGGTATTTTGATAATTTAAAATTAAATAGAATATATTCTTATTTAGGTGACATATTATTTTTTATATTTAATTATTAAATTCGGTAAACCTTTAAAGTGTACGTCAATGAAAAATTAGTGTTAGACGACTAAGAA
Source organism: Nicotiana glauca (assembly GCA_026770625.1). NCBI lineage: Eukaryota > Viridiplantae > Streptophyta > Magnoliopsida > Solanales > Solanaceae > Nicotiana > Nicotiana glauca. The sequence goes on along the minus strand of MU676705.1, from coordinate 17,023 downwards.
AATAACTATCATGCGATAATAAAAAATTATCCCATAAGAATATTTTAATAGATCATATGTTTTTGTCAATTTTTTCAATTTAAGTAAACATATATTCACTTATCAAAATTTAGTCTATAACTTTTAACAAAGTAATACTGATATAATATTCATGTAACGAAAAAATCCGGAAAAACGCGACAAAATCGAACAAATCCAAACCGTTATAGTTGATTTTGTTTGATTTTGATAAAATCTGAACCAACTTGGTCCATGCACACTCCTAATTGTCATAGATTATATTCTGTATCTAGAGCTAGTAGATCCACAACGAGTGTAATCTTATTACGCTTCAATTGAACTCGTGGAATTCGAATAGCATTTTCGATATAAAATGTTGATATATGTGCAAAAAATTCACTAGAATTTCAAAATTATATTTCAAACTCATATCTTAAAGTACAATAGAGTATATGATGAAAGTCTAAAAATTAAATCCATCGAATTAAAATTTTAGACGGTAAAATTGTCTCAATGTGACCTATATATCACGGGTTCGAGCAGTGGAAACAACCACTAATATTTGTATTAGGTTGGATTATCTACATCACGCCCTTCCCTGAATCCTGCGTGAACACGAGCTGCCCTTTTTCTTGAAATTAAAATTTTAAATCAATTCAAACAAGAAAAATGGCTAAGCTTATGGGCAAGAATTAGTAGTCTATTTTCTATGGGTTTTCAAATGTAATGCTAGCGTCATGATGAGGATATCAACAATTCTTGTCATTTTCCTCAATAATTTGTTGACCTTAGAATAGATTGACAGATGCAATTTGGTCGAAGTTCACTGTATCTCATAATCCAAAAAAGCATAACTGTTTTGACTGTCAAACAAATATATTTAATATGAAATTTAAAATTTAGTTATCAAAACAAAAAAGTATAACTAACTCTAATCATGCTTTAAGCATAGTTGATCTAAGAGGAAAACTGAAGATAATTTGAAATCTTGCATAAATATAGTCTGATTACGGTTCATCTGAAAATATTAATTATTATAGAAAGAATTGATACATATGATTCATAAAAGTGAAAGCATATTATTGATTGATTAACAAAAATAAGTTAAAAAGAGAAATGGAGAAAAAATTTCGAAGCTCTAAAATAAATTAGCATACGTTCTAATCGTTCTATATGTGAGAATCCACAGTTTTCAATTTTTATAAGTATTGATTTTAGTGATATGCACTTTGAGATGAAGTGACATATCGAAAAATTCTAGGCTAACTTTTTTGTTATGTCTAATTTTTTTTCTATCGTGTCCTGCATCGACTTTCAAATATAATGCGCACCACAGTGAGTAAAAGGTGTTAATAGAGTGAAGGGTGTGTGCATAGGACGAGGTAGACTTAAAATTATAAATAAAAATTTTGTCTCGAAGACTCACAATTTCTGGTGATTTGTAAGCATAGCAAAAGATAGAACACATTAAAAGAAAAAGAAAAAAAAAATATATATATATATATATATATATATATATATATATATATATATATATATATATATATATATATATATATATATAGAATGGAAATATATTAGTAGAGGATATATTTTAGATGGCATTTTTACTATAGGTTTATACCGGGATGTGATATGGTTTCAAAGAATGACAGATGTGAATAGTTTCAATAAAATTTTATTCTTGAAAAAAAATTATTTTTTAAATTTATTTCATCTATTCCATAATCGGATACAATTTTACATTAGAACAGAGATTATAAGACATGGCAAATCTATATTGACACTTTGTAGCTCAATATTGAAGCTAGGGACAATGCATTCCTCTTCCTCTGCTTACTCATTTCAGTCCCTCCTCTGCTTACCTCCATAGTTGACCTCCATTAACTTGGTATCAGAGCTCCGGTGACATTACCTGGTTCAGCAATTAGGAGAAGCTAGGTGCGAAGAGAAGTAAGTGGAAAACTTTCACAAATTGAGCTCGTATTCAAATCTGTGACCTAAGGGGATTATTCCTCTTTCTCTTTGGCGATTGTTCCTCTTTGAAAGGATCGTGATTCACTTTAAAACTTCAATCTCGATTGTCGTTTTTTAGAAGATCTGTTATTTGATTATTGTCGCGCTCCATTTTTCTCGCGAAATCGGGTTTATGACATTTGAGAAGACAACTCGTTCCCTTTTGGGAATTGGGTTTTGGATTGAAGAATCGCCGCCTAATGATTTAAGTGCATTAGGACATTAAGAAGGGTTTAATTTGGATAACCGACGATTGGGTAAGAGCTTGAAATTATCCCTAGAAGAAGGCGTTAGGCACCCCTCAGGATCCACTAGTGTGGTTCCCGGCCAAACTATTATTGTGACTTGAGTACAAATAACACATAGGCAAGTAAGAGTATCAAATAAGAGGGAATTTTCATGTAATGGTCACAAATAAACAAAGTCAGAAAGAACTAAAGAGAATTGATTTTCTTAGAAGAAATGGTTTTAAAAGATTTTAAAAAAATAAAGAACAAAGGGAAGAGGGGGTCCTAGGTTTATTAATAATATGGATCACCTCACACAACATCCAATAATCACTCCTCAGTGAGGGACTACACATGATGTTATCGCGTGGTCATCATATCCATATCTACCCCTTCCCACCCCGTTAAGGTATTAAAGCGCAGAATGGTCTCGTTTACTTATTGCATGCTATTACACGCCCCAATCATATTAGCCCCGGAGGTACTTGGGACTACTAATCATAAAGGGAGGAGATGTTGGGCTTATTTGTGGCTTCAAAAGGTAAAATACTAAGGCGACATGCAAAAAACACATATAGCAAGTTTGGGGAGAGCATATAAATAAATAAAAGGCTCAAATACACCCCCTTTAAACAGAGAAGCACATAATTTAGCATGTCTTGCACGTACTGTTTAAGGTCTGATTAAACTTAAAAGGTTGAGGCAGACTGATTTGTTACATAGTTCAGATAGGAAGCCCGACTCAGGCTTGCCTATTGGTTGTAGCTAATAAAATCTGATTCAATTTATAAAATTTATCCTACGGTTTGCCTAAGTGTTGGACGAGGGTCCTATAGGCATGATATCTACTGATTTCGGAAATAATGAATTAAACTGAATACATACTGATTTAAGAAAAAGTTGTCAGTTATTAAAGAAAGGCGAGTCTTAGCAAAAGATCATAAGTTCTGCAATCGTTAATGCATTATTATTGCAAGTTTTAGACTTATAATCGAGTGAGGCGATTCAGATTTGGTTAAAGCCCATATAGGCATGCCTTCTATGCGTTTGTCGACTTTAAAACACTTTTATAGACATAGAGAAATGCAGAAATTCTACAAACATGATATCTAGGTGTTGTATTTTATATGAACATGAAATCTAATTGCAGTTGGTTATTTAAGACCTATAAACATGTTTGCCTAATGAAAGTGGATATGCAAGATTCAGAAAGACCTATAGGCATATTTTCTATATGCATATGCAGAATTCAGATTTCGAATAATTGTAAACATGGCATCTATATGAGAGAATACATGATTCTTATAGATATGGTATCTATATATGAGAGTATGCAGTATTCCTATAAACATGGTATGAGAGTATGCGGGATTCCTATAGACATGGTATCTATATATGAGAATGCAAGAATTCAAAAACTCCTATAGGCAGGTTATCTACCCCATTTGCATACATACTTACCCCTCCCTTTTCACTAGCCATCCTCGAGAGTTTTATTACAACTTTATTACAGCCCAGAAAAAAGAAGTAAAGTAAAGAAAATACATCAAAAATTAAAATTTCAACCAAGGAGAGCCTGATTCAGACTTCCTGTCTGAAGTATGAAGTAAACCAACTCCAAAAGATCATATTTCAAAGCCTTTCTCCCATTTGAGGTGTGTCAAAGTTCTCTAAGAGTCTCATATGAACTTCGGGCAACGCTTACACCTAAACGTATCACCAGATTAAGACATAGTGCAGTGTGGAAGGGCCACCCCTCAGGCGTCCAAGTTCAAAGGGAACTCAAGGTCCCAAGGCAAGGCTCACAAGAGGGGTGCGGAACTTAGGGACTAAGAGAGAGTGCAAGTGCAGAAGTGGAATTCTGAAAGGGGAAAGGAAAAAGGAAAACAAATTAAATCAGTACACATAAGGGTATCGGGGAATGGGGAGTTGCAAGAGGCAAAAGCAGGCTGGTGGGCATACCCAGCAATGGGAGATGCTGGCACACCCTTAGGCCTGTCAACACATATTATTTAGAGGTTAAGACCCCCATGGATCAAACTTAATTCATGGACAACAATTTATATTGCCATGCCTTAAGTCATAACTCAAAACACATAGGGGTAATAGGGGAATTGGGGTTCATAACAAACAAACAAAAAGAAATTAGCATGCCAATTTAAGTGTGGAGATATACAGGAACATGCAAGCAGAAATGGACACAAAAGCAGTAAATACACATTGTTGTGGCGTTAAAAATTAAAACCGGACATACTAGTTTCAGAGAAACAAACAAAGGAAAGCAGTAGGTCTTGTAAACAGGCCATAGTGCAGACAAGAATATTATTGTGAGAGTATGAGTTTAGAAGATTTCTCAATGCTCTTAGTTTGTGAAAAGGGTCGTGTCTTTTATAGTGTAGAAAACCAGGTAGAAATAACGTAAGAAAAATAGTTGAGTAACTGATTGTCAATTAAGCATCAATTACATAAGACTTCCCTTAACTAAGGGATTCAGATTCAAACTGGTAAAAACAATTTAAGGAAAGAAATTGAATAAGAACTTTGTGCAAAGCATGTAACTAAAGGCAAATACATAAAATGTTATTTAATGACAGGGTTTTGAAGTACATGATTGTACAAATAAGGTAAGAAAATCAATTAACAACTAGTAAATCAAAGGCCAAGGATCTTGTAATTACTGACCATGAATGAACTAAGTCGCAAAAGCTAAGAAGGATATTAACTTAGATCGAGTCACAGAGAGAATCAGCAAACAAGGAAAGAAAATCAATCAGACATACTCAAAAGGAAGTCTGAACTAAATGCAGATTTGCAAACCATTTTAAAGGGAAATTCATTGCATATAAAGAGCATATAGACATGTCAAGCATGAAAGAAGATGTGTTATTGTAAAAATCAATAGAAAATAGACAATAGAAGCATAGTTGTCACATAGGTCGGCAAAAGTAGATGAGAAGTATATTTTAGCAGCATACAAAGGATCCGATGTACATTTCTTAGAAGAGTTTAGTAAAAGCTGGAATCATGTGAAAAACAAGTGTTTTGAAACTCATTTCAGAGACTCGATATAAGTTCAGAGGTCTCAGAAAGAACTAAAACCTCTACCATGTTCCTCTCAGTAACTGAAACTCGTGAGAAACATGATAGAAAGGCAACATGCAGAGCACAGTAGAAGAGCTCAAAGAAAAATAGAGCAGAAGAAACTAACACAAAACATAAAAATGGAAAAACTGATAGCATTAGTAGAAGAAACATATCAGAACATAGTAGAGAAGATACAATGGAGAAAGCATACGAGAACATAGTATAGGAAACACAGTAGGAGAAGCATACAATAATATGGTAGAAGAAAATATAAGAACATAGTAGAGGCAAATACACACAAAAGAAAGAGAAATATTTAAAACTTTTCAGAAAACCCTAGATCGAAAAAGAAATGATTTTGAAAGTAATTTTTGCAAGAAAAGCCAGAGAAATCGTTTGAGAACTTAGGAAAAGCATAGATACACAACAGATCTAAAAGAATCGGAGAAAACCTCGAAGGATTAGGGTTTCAGAAGAACCCTAGTAGTGAGAAAGGCTTTGAAAGGTCACCGATCTAAGTCGGAGAGGTCAAAGTCAGGATCGAGCAACCATGGTACACTGGAGCAAGGCCGGAGATGACCGTGGAACTAGAATTGAACGAAGCCTGGACCAAACCTCGTTGTGGTCAGGCCTTGAATCTTCGAAAATGAGGCGCGTGGGAGTCATATGAGGCCGGTGTAGGGCTTCCAAATTCAGGGCGGAAGTGGTAGCTAGGGTTCAAGAAGATTCAAGAGAGTTTGAGAGAATGGAGGGTTCAGAGGCGACTTAGGTGGAAATGATTAGGGTTGGGGGGTTGGTGAATTAAAAAAGGTGAGGACGAAATGTGGCCGTGGATCATTTTGATCAACGACTTGGATTAAACGAGGAGTCGGGTGGGTCATTCAAATGGGCTATGGGTCGGGTAATTTTAGGAATTGGGGCTGGGATTCAATTGGGTATAATTGGGGTTCAAATTATACAAATGAAATGAAATCTCGCTATATTTTAAATAGCCATTTTCCCCATTTATTTTATAAAAATAGCAAATTAAATTCTGGAAATAAATTGAAAGTACTAAAATAATTTATAACATATAATTATTAATTTAAAAATACTATTATTAATTTTTATAAATAAAAATGCAATCAAATCATAAAGGAGGCTAATATTGCAATTATGCAATTTAGCTTTTAGAAATACTAAACAAATTTGTAAAAATATGCAAAAATTATCTAATCTATAGTTTAGTATAAATATAATAATTCAACAAGTGAATTACTAAAGTGATAATTTTGAGAATACTTATTGGATTTTTTTTGATAAAATAGGGCAATAAAATTTATTTTAAATCTTAAAATTTGAGAAAAAATACTAGGACATTGGGATATATATATATATATATATATTGTTTTTTAAAGGTATTCTGCATATGAAAAATATATAAGGAAAAATTGGGTATCAACAGCTGCCTCTCTTTACCCGGGAAGGATGAAAGAGTTGTCGGATAAAGAAATGATGGCCAATTTTGATCGAAAGAAATGGTTTGCAGAGGCTGACCGTGCTCTGGTTCTTGAGTTTCCTACATATCCCTGGTCTTAGAGGAATCATGCCATATGTAGTTCGGGATCCGTCGGCGGATTATGCCGATGAAAACCTTTCAAGAACGGACGCAATATTCAGGTTGGGATGAATGGTTAAGGTCCAATAGGGCTGCGGGGACTAGAGCAAAAATGCTCCTACCAGGATGGCCGTTGCTTGTCGGTTTACCTGTGAATAAACAATACAAGCGTATATTGTGCGTAAATTTAAACATGATGCAAGTTCCCCTCGGACCATGAATGCTATCTTTGGACGGTTAGGATGACGTCCTTAGACCATGACGTCCTGGTCCATGAAGCGTATAATAAAGGATTCGAAGGCTATGAAATAATGCTCTCGGGCTATGAGAATAATGCATCCGAACCATGATGCCTTTGAATAACGATATGCAAAAGATTAAAGGGATCCTTAGGCCATGGTATGGTGTTCTCGGGCTATGAAAATGGTGCCTCTGAACAATGACATCTTTGGACAATTTGGCAATCTTTCAGCCCATGAGATGCAGTAGGTGGCGATCTTTTAGCCCATGAAATGCAATAGGTGGCGATCATTCAGCCATGCAGATGTAAGTAAAACAGCGATCTTTCAGCCATGCAAACGTAAATGAGGTGGCGATATTTCAGCCATGCAAATGTAAAGTAAAGCGGTGATTTTTTCGCCATGAAAGTGTAAATGAAGCGGTGATCTTTCAGCCATGCAAATGTAAAGTAAAGCGACGATGCAAATGTAAAGTAAAGCGGCGATCTTTCAACCATGCAAGTGTAACATAAAGCAGCGATATTTCAGCCATGCAAATGCAAAGTAAAGTGGCAATATTTCAGCCATGCAAGTGTAAATGAAGTGGCAATATTTTAGCCATGCACAAAATGCAGATGGAGACAATGCTTAGTCTCGGAAGGCATAATGGTAGCCTTATGCAATGCGAAAAATGCAGATGGAGATAGTGCTTAGTCTCGAAAAGCAGAATGATAGCCTTATGCAATGCAGAAAATGCAGATGGAGACAATGCTTAGTCTCGGAAGGTAGAATGATAGCCTTATGCAATGCAGAAAATGCAGATGAAGACAGTGCTTAGTCTCGGAAGGCATAATGGTAGCCTTATGCAATGCAGAAATAAAAAATGAAGTGGCAAATGGTAACAAAGTTTCTTAGCTGATAGTAAGCTACGATGTCAGGATCACTGGGGATATTGTGATATAGGGAATATCACTGGTGTGTGTGGCTGGTAAATACAGGAGATATGTGGCAATTCATGAATCAATGTTTTATCTTGTGGGTGTATAGTATATCATATGCTTTCGTAATCCAAATACCTGCATCCAAAGAAAAATCGTGAGTTTTGTAAAAGGGAGGTTAGTTCGTATTCCTGCTGGCCTTGCTTGACCTATTCGGCTTTGGTCTGGCGATGCGATATGTATTACTGGGGTAGCGTTGCTGAACAAAGAAATCTCGATAATAAACATGCATGATTTTGTAAAATATGACATAAGTATATATTTAAGAAATAGTTTTTAGATGAACCGACGACTGTGACATGGTTCAGGACATTGCAACCTCTCATGTTATAGAATTTTGAGGGTCATCCTCAAAATACTGCCCCAGTTTAACGGGTTGATGCTTCTGTCAATTGCTTGCGATGATCGGCTAAACTTACTTCGAAATTTTGAGAGTCCTTCTCAAAATTCTGCCCCAGTTTCCAATTGCGGGGGAAATGAAAATTTTATCGAATTGTGACCAAACCCATAAGGCTGCCTACGTATCCCCTCTTAAATGGGAATCAGGTCAGACGTAGTTCAAATTACATCATATAGGAAAACATAAGATTACACATAGTAACGCTTGACTGCATCTGAATTGATAGATTTTGGCCAAACTTCTCCGTCCATTTCTGCAATATGAGGGCTCCTCCTGTCAGAACCCGGTGAACCATGTATGGACCCTGCCAGTTGGGAGAGTTTTTCCCTTTGTCTTCATCTTGATGTGGAAAGATTTTCTTCAATACCAGTTGCCCCGGTGTGAACTGTCTTGGCTTGACTCTTCTGGACATTCTATTATGATAAAGTTGACCATGGCAAATTGCGTTCATTATTTTCCCGTCTATAAGCGCTAGTTGTTCATAGCGATTCTTCACCCATTCTGCATTATCGAGCTCAGCTTCATGTATGACCCTTAGGGAGGGAATTTCTACTTCAGCGGGAATGACTGCCTCTATGCCATAAAGCAGCATATAGGGAGTTGCCCCAGTTGATGTGCGAATTGTGGTGCGATACCCCAATAAAGCAGATGATAGCTTCTCGTGCCACTGCTTATGCTTCTCTATTATTTTTCTCAATATTTTCTTGATGTTCTTGTTGGCGGCTTCTACGGCTCCATTCATCTGAGGCTTGTAGGCTGTGGAATTCTTGTGTTTGATCTTAAAGGTCTCACTCATAACTTTCACTAAGTCACTGTTGAGGTTGGAAGCCATTATCAGTAATGATTGATTCTGGAATCCGAACCGACAAACGATGTAGTCGCGGACAAAGTCTATCATGACTTTCTTAGTCACTGCTTTGACCCATTTGGTAAAATAGTCAATTTCCACTAGGAATTTGTGCCCGTTGGAAGGGGCAGGTTCGATTGGTCCAATAACATCCATTCCCCAAGCGGCAAACGACCATGGTGAGCTTGTTGTATTAAGCTTGTTTGGGGGTACCTTTATCATGTCTGAATGTATTTGACAGCGGTGGCATTTCCTGACATACTGGATGCAATCTATCTCCATAGTCATCCAGAAGTAACTAGCTCGGAGTATTTTCTTTTCCAAAACAAAGTTGTTCATATGTGGACCGCAGGCCCTGGCATGAATTTCCTCTAATAACCTGGGTGTTTCTTTTGCGTCGACACACCTTAATAGTCCCAAATCAGGAGTCCTCCTATATAGGATTCCTCCGTTGTGAAAGAAATTGTTGGACAACCTTCGAAGTGTGCGCTTCTGAGTAGCGTTTGCAAGTTCTGTGTATTCTCCTCTTGTCAAATATTCCTTGATATTATGAAACCAAGGTTTTCCATCTGCTTCTTCTTCAACATGGGCACAGTAAGCTGGCTGATCATGAATCTTTACTGGAATGGGATCAATGAAATTTTTGTCTGGATGTTGTATCATGGATGACAGGTTAGCCAACGCATCAGCGAACTCATTCTGGATTCTGGGAACATATTGGAGTTATGTCTTTGTAAACTTCTTCCTCAGTTCTTGCATGTGGTGCAGATACAGGAGTATCTTGGAGTTATTAGTTGCCCGTTCTCCTCATACCTAATGTATAAGCAAATCTGAATCTCCAATTACTAGCAATTCTTGAATGTTCATGTCAATAGCCATCTTGAGCCCTAAGATGCAGGCTCCGTACTCGGCCATATTGTTGGTGCACGGGAACCTGAGTTTGGCAGACACCGGATAATGCTAACCGATTTCCGATACTTGGACTGCCCCTATTCCAAATCTTTGAAATTTGCTGCTCCGTCGAAAAACATTCTCCACCCCTCATAAGATTCTGCAATATCTTCTCCTATGAATGACACCTCTTCATCAGGAAAGGACGTTATCAGGGGTTCGCATTCTCCATCCACGGGGTTTTCGGCCAGGTGATCTGCTAGTGCCTGTCCCTTGATTGCTTTCTGAGTCACGTAGACAATGTCGAATTCACTCAATAGGATTTGCCACTTGGAGAGCTTGCCAGTAAGTATGGTATTCTGAAAGATGTATTTCAAAGGATCCATCCTTGATATGAGATATGTAGTATAGGCACAAAAGTAATGCCTCAGCTTCTGGGCTACCCAAGTTAAACTATAACAGGTGCATTCTAACAGAGAATATCAGGCTTTGTACAGAGTGAATTCTAGCTGAGATAACATATGGCATGTTCTTTCTTTCCTGTTTCGTCATGCTACCCCAGGGTGCAACCGAAGGCACCATCTAACATTGCGATGTAGAGTAACAGAGGTCTACCTGGTTCAGGAAAGACCAAAACTGGTGGTGTTGACAAGTATTCCTTGATTCTGTCAAAAGCTTTCTGGCAGTCATCAGTCCATTTGGTGCCAGCATCCTTTTTCAACATCTTAAAGATTGGCTCACAGATAACTGTAGATTTTGCTATGAACCGGCTGATGTAGTTAAGTCACCCCAAGAAACTCATTACGTCCTTCTTGTTCCTTGGCGGTGGCAATTCTTAAATGGCTTTGATCTTTGATGGATCCAGTTCTATTCCTCGACGACTCACAATAAACCCAAGCAATTTTCCAACTGGAACCCCGAATGCATATTTTGTGGGATTCAGTCTCAGGTTGTATCTTCTCAGTCTATTGAAGAACTTCCTCAGATCTTCCATGTGATTAGTGACTTTCTTGGACTTGATGATGACATCATCTACATATACTTCAATCTCCTTGTGTATCATATCAGGGAAAATGGTAGTCATGGCCCTCATGTAGGTGGCCCCTAATGTGACGGAGAATTTCGGCATATATTGATACTAATTGCTTGGATTTTAGCTTGTTTTTAACGCAATTATCTCCTTTACTTATGTAATTTTGGTGTTTTTGCAGTACATCCTTACTAAGGACCCAAGAGCATGGAAATGAAAGCAAAAAGACAAGAAAAGAGCAAAATGTAGCAAAAATGTGGTTATGCGACGCACTATGCGATCGCAAACCACGTATGCGAGCCGCAGAATCAACACTAAGATCGCAAAGAAAATCAGAGTTCTGGGCAAAATTTAACATCAAGAATGTGGTCCATTATGCGACCGCATAACCTGTCTGCGAGCCGCAAAGTGGACCACAAACCAACCATGAAGGATGCTGAAGGACGAAGATGCGATGCAAAATGCGATCGCATTTCTAAAATGCGGACCGCAAAACTTGAATGCGATGAAGACCTGGAAACTAGGGTTTCAATCTGCGATGGGAACGTCCAAAATGCGAACCGCATGTATACTTTGGACATAAATGCGGTCGCATTTATGACCTAAAGGGGCATTTTTTTCTGTTTTTTGTCTCGATTTTCCGTCCACTATAAATAGATTTATGATGCTTTTGTGGGCTCACCTTGTCTAGTTTTTGAGCTATATTCCAAGACTTAAATATTCTTCACTTTTGGAAGCTTTTGGGGTCAAGAATCTTTACTTTGTAAGCTTTATGGCATCTATTATTCTCTTATTTTTGTATTTTAGTATGAGTAGCTAGCTTTAAATACTAAGGTTGTGGACCCTAAATGAGTGTTATGTTAATGGGTGTTTAACATTGAGAATATATATATAATGGTTGATTGATATTTATTTACTTCTCATTCTTCATTTATTGTTGGTGGTTGCAAACATTAACGAATGCCATTAAATTCTCGCTTTGCTTGGGAAAGTGGGTTAGAATTTGGAAGAAGTAAATATCAAAGACTCAAGGCTTTAAACCTTGTTTAATGAAATCGCTTAGGAATAAGTGGGTTTTATTTGGCATAACTTGATTGTTTTTATAATTGCAACTCTTTTACATTTGGAAAAATTATAAGGAGGAAATACTACCCAACTATTGGGAAATATTGGGTAGTCATTTAGACATCATTTGCATATCAAAAGGATCTTCCATTAGAAATATATCATATTAACACCGATAGTATTACACTTCATTAAAGGGGACACAACCTTGGTTTCTTTAATCCAATTAAGTACACTCTGAATATTCCAACTAGTTGTTACTTCAAAACGAATTCAACTCATACTTTCGTTACTATTAATTCACACTCTTGTTACCGTTAATTGGATAGAATTACGACTTTAGTCGAGCAACACACTATTCAAGTAACCTTTTCACACCTATTCCCTGTGGGATTCGACCCCAACCTTGTTGGGTTATTATATTTGACATAGACCGCCTTACACTATTTCTTAAAGTGTAATTTGAGCATATCATCCCCTGCATTCTTTAACCCAAATGGCATCATCTTGTAGCAGTACATTCCCCATGGCGTAATGAAAGTCGTTTTCTCAGCATTTTCTTAATCCATCCATATTGTGATGACCCGACCAGCCATCTCTCAGGAGTTACCTCCCCATTTCCCCCATTTTATGCCTCTTCATGTTTTGTTATCGGTATTTGGTGTGTTAGAGCTGATTTGGATTGCTTTTGATAAGAAATGAGACACTTAGTCTCTTTAAGGCAAGCTTAAGTTGAAAAAGTCAACCGGACGTTGACTTATGAGTTAGAGGCCTCGGATGCAATTTCTAGTGGTTCGGTTAGCTTCGAGGGATGATTTGTGACTTAGAAGTGCGATCGGAATTGATTTTGGAGGTCCGGTGTGGAATTAGGCTTGAATTGGCGAAGTTAGTATTTTGGCGAATTCCGGTTGGTAGGTGAGATTTTGATCTAGAGGTCAGAATGGAATTCTGAGAGTTGTAGTAGTTCCGTTAGGTTATTTTGGATGTGTGTGCAAAATTTCAGGTCATCCGGAGGTGTTTTGGTCGGGTTTTTTATCAAATGCGTATTTCGGAAGTTTTTAAGAAACTTAGGCTTGAATCCGATGTGATTTAATGGTTTTAGCATTGTTTGATGTGTTTTGAAACTTGTTCGGAAGTTAAAATATTATTCAAACTTGTTTCAATCTTTAACCGGACCATTTTTGGACTTAAAGATTGCAGGTTCAGCTGTTTGTGTTGAAGAAGAAAATTGCTCTTCGCGTTCGCATGGTGTGAGCACGTGATTTTTGCTCTAAGCAAATTGTTCCAAAATATAGGCAAAAATAATTTTTGAATTTGTGTGGCGATTTGTTGATAATTATTTGTTTAATAATAATTCATGAAATAAGTAGAAATACTAGGACTTTTTCTAATTTTTGAAAGGAAAACAAAACAAATTACTCTTTAATTTTAGAAAAAATTAGAAAATTAAAATAAAATACAAGGGAAATAAATAGATAAATACAAAAAGTAAAATAAAAAATATAAAAAAGAAAAGAATACAAAAATATGAAAATACAAAAATACAAATACAATATACAAGAATTGGGCCAAATACAATTCAGTAGCCCAAATGGTATAAAACATAGACCAGGCCCAGATTAGAATCAACCGGTCAGCCTATAACATAATCCAAACGATATCGTTTCAAAAATCAAATCTAAGCCGTTGATCAATTGATCCAACGGTCTAAGCCTCAAGCCTTGTTACTAATTCAAACGATG